>CAKXZU010000281.1:0-121218 GCA_936014575.1 Bombus lapidarius
AGCCAATTGTATTTCCCCAATCGCGTCTTGCCATGGCCGCCCGGTCGTTTCTGCTATTGTAAACATGTTTTTTTAATGTGCCCATAGTACGCTCTACTTGCCCATTAGCTCTACTAGCACCGGTCGCTATCAAGTGGACTTTAATTTGTTTACTTTCACAGAACTCTTGGAATTCTTTACCCGTAAAACATCTTCCTTGGTCTGCTATTATTCGGCAGGGGCTGCCGAACAAAAATATAGCGGACTTAAGTGCTTTGATGGTGTTAAGGGAATCTATCTTACGGGTATGATGCAGGTATACGAATTTCGTGAAGGCGTCGACCAGAACAATGACATATTCTTTAGAGTCACTTTTACCGCTCAGTTTGCCCGTTATGTCCATGTGCACTGTATGCCAGGGTATGCTGGTCTTGGGTATAGGATGTAATTCAGCTTGTATTTTACCTGAACTAGCTTTCGAAACCTGACAAGCATGACAGTTTTCTACAAATTTACGAACGTACTTCGACATTCCTTCGAACCAGTAATATTCATACAGTTTCTCGAGCGTTTTATCCCAACCCAAGTGCATAATTGACTGATGCACATGGTTAATAACGGACCATCTAAAGCCTCTCGGGACAATGGGCAAGCAGAGGGTTCTGCCTTTTCGTTGTATCTTACGGTAAAGAGTGCCGGATCGTAATTCATACGTATTCGCGATGTCTTCCGCGAGCTCATCGTTTTGCAATTTATTGGCAATTTCTGAGATCTGGGGATCGCGACGTTGTTCCGCTAACAGCCAATCTTCGGAGATTTCGGTCAGATTAATCTCTTTCTCTGCGATTTTGTTGATCGTACGATGGTTCATGTCGACGGGGTTCCGCGAAAAAAAATCTACGTGGGCCATTTGTTTACCTTCTCGATACATAATGTCAAAGGTAAAAGTTTGCAAGTAAGCCCACCACCGGTAAACCCTGTCATTTAAATGTACTTTATTACTGGATGCCTTCAAAGAATTACAATCAGTGACGACAAGAAATTCTCGTCCATGCAGATAGTGACGGAAATGTTTGACGGCGTTTACAACTGCTAACGTCTCCAGTTCGTAGGAATGGTACCTAGATTCCGCAGGGCTAGTTCTCTTGCTGTAGTATTCTACTACTCTATTTTTACCTTCAACCTTATGCATTAGAATAGCCCCATATCCCTCCGAGCTAGCGTCTGTATGTAATTCTATCGGGTAATTGGGGTCGAATATCATGAGCACCGGCGCGTCAGTCAGAACGGAAATTATCTTTTGTCTTATCTGTTCATGCCTATCTGTCCAAGTTACGTTTTTGTTGCCGGAAGTAAGTGCATACAGGGGTTTCATTATCTGTGAAAATTTAGGGATAAATTTTCGGAAATAGGAGGCTAACCCTATGAACTGCCGGAGCTGTGTAACGGTCGTTGGCGCAGGTAAAGAATTCAACGCGTGTATTTTACCCGGGTTAGGACGGACTTCTCCGTTATGAATCACATATCCCAAGTAGAGAACCGATGTCTTTAGAAAAGAACATTTCGAAAAATTGAAAGAAAACCCGGCTTTTACGAGGGTATTTAATACAGTGTCCAATCTCTCTAAGGCTTGATCTATCGAATCGGCAATAACTAGGACGTCGTCCAAATAAACAACAACGTATGAATACGCGAGGTCGCCTAAGGCATTGAGAATGGCCCTCTGGAAAACGGACGGTGCATTTTTCAATCCGAACGGCATCGTTACGTACTCATATTGTCCGTCGGGGGTAACGAACGCTGTGTATTCAGTCGAATTAGGATGGATGGGGATTTGATGAAACCCGCTGGCCATGTCTAAGCTAATAAAGTATCTTGCTTTTTGCAAGCGCGCGATTTGGTCTGCGATAAGAGGCAGAGGGTACCGATCCGCGACAGTATTCTTGTTTAACTCCCGGAAATCCACGCACAATCTATCTGAGCCGTCCTTTTTCTTCACAAGTAACATAGGGCTCGCGAATGGTGAACTACTAGGCCGCACGATTTTTGCTTTGATTAGCTCGCTTATTCTTTCTCGCACTATTCTGCGCTCGTCCTCGCTAAGCCTATACGGACTTCTTTGCACGGTAATGTTGGGATCGATTAATCGTATCTCCAACTGGCCTGTATTAACGCGGGCACGTGGGAAACCGGTGATAAACGAATCTTTGAAACTTTGAAGTATAGAAATTAGTCGAGTTTTATCGTTACCAAGTACTTCAGTGTCTACTTCATTGAAATTGATCTCGTTTTCGGCCGTTTTATTACAGATGCTAACCATCTTCGTTTTACAAATCTCGAGGCTGTTGGGCGTAATATTTACGTCGAAACCTTGGCTTAAAATTTCGCGACCAATCATGATATCGTACTTTAAGCAACTATCAGGAAGGACGTGAAAAGTTATCTCCAATGTAAAACCATTAATACATACGGTGGACAAAATCTGAGACGTACTTTTGATACACGTATTTCCTATCCCTCGCATTACTACTATATCGGTCGTTCTTTTACCAGAAAATTTCGAGGCTGCGGATTCTTTGATTAATGAGCATTCGGCTCCGGAATCGAAGTAAAATGGGAACGACTCACCCAGATGGCTTAGTCTACCGGCGGGAGTTTCCACCACGCAGGAGTCAACTCGGCGCTCTTTACTGGGATTGTTGTTTTCGTTGCGCAGCGACGGGCAGTTAGGCGCGATGTGTCCCTCCTCGTTACACCTGAAGCACACCACTCTTGACGATGTGGCCGGTCGATTTTCGCCTGGTTTCCGTGTGTTCCTCCTTTGCTCCAACTTTATCCTCTTGCGGCACTCAGCTGTTCTATGCCCGGGGATCCCGCAGTGGAAGCACCTAGCCTTGTACTCCGATGACCTGCTTCGCTTGGCTTCAGGGCCCGTGGATGTATTACTTGTCGACGGCGTCTGTCTCTTCGCGAGAGCGAGGGCCCTCATTTCGTTCAGGAACTGGTCCTCGGTCTTAATGTCCTTCTCAAGTGCAACCTGTTCGATGCGCCGGTCGCGTGGGCTCACCTGGCAGAGGATGGTGGCGTTGATCATTTCGTCCCGAGTTGCACCTTGCCACTTCGCCTTTAAAAGGGAACGGAGGCGAATTGCGTACGCTGCCATGCTCTCGTCCTTCTGTGGTTGTTCCCTGGCCACGTTTATCAGTGCCGTGGTTGCTGTGTCTTGACCTCCAAAACGTGCAATAAAAAGCCCCCTAAACGTTGGCCAGGTAAGCTCTTCGGTGTTTACCATCTGCGTAAACCAATGTGCTGCAGACCCCTTTAGGGCAGTATTCAGGGCAGAAACCAATGCGCCGTCTCGTAGCGGGTTGCTCTTCATAAGTAGGTTAACGGCTGCGCTCCATGCGGCCGGGTCGGCGCCCGCGATTTCAGGGTTGAAACGCGGTAGCGTTAAATTTTTTGGTTCCGTACTCGATTTTTGCGCGAGCGTCTGAATCAACTCACGCATAATAGCCATCTGCTCTTGCATCATTATAAGCGGTATCGATCCCACTTCTGATGTCGGATAAGAGCTGGGATCAGGATGGTGGGCGTCAAATGAATCTTCACGAGAATTGGCCATTGATGCGGTACAACACAGGTGTAGTTTATTGCTGCGATGGAGGTGTTACAATCTTGACGATTAGCCGCGGCGATTTAGCACTCGCGAAACTAGTGACAATGGCCCCAGGTTCGATAACGAATCCGCGGTCAACGGGATAATAGGAGTATGCTCTCGCAAAATCTAAGTCCGACTCTTGGTTAACAAAATATGAAATGTTCACTGATCGTAAAGTGTTATTTCTCGTCAATGAGGTCGCACGAAAGAATGACTTTCCGCCGCGATGATGCCACAGAGGAAAACTATGACGGGGTGTGTCTAAAGGCACGAGATCATCGGATTCGTGGAGCGATGCCTTCGTTCAGAAAGTGAGGGAAATTGACGTTGCTGTTAATTGGTCAATTTCCATGTCGGTGGTTAGAAAAGGATGCTAGCCATCCTTGAGGAAAAGTTGCTAGCGGGAAGCGTCGTTCGTGAGGGTAGGTTTCCCCTATCTTCCCGTAGTTGGAACAAAGACTGTTTGCAGGACTTTAGTTAACTAAATCTTAAGATTTATAACGGGTCCTCAGGCTAGCTGGACATGCACTGCGGAAACGCATCGACATCTGGAAATCATCTTGCCCGGAGAATAGGGTCCGCATGTGGCGGGCCACGGGACAGAGACCGTTGGAATGTCCACTGTCAAGTGTCGCTACAACTATTTCTTTTAAAGAGAGCTATAATGTTACTCCATGCCTTTGTTAGACAAGTGTTCATCCCTTGACCGCGGCTACGTTGGCGACTGGTTGTCGCCTCGAGCCCAAGCTCACCGTCACAAGTTTCGAATAAATACGATCGGATTGAATGGCAATTGTTTAATTACGGCTATGGTAGAATCTAGATTACAATACTACGGGATTTTCCCAGGGTTCCAAAGGAAGGCTCCGGTGTTCCTTCATCTCCGACATATATATATATATAAATAATTTAGAAGAAATAAAATTATTAAAACTAATTTTAGGAATATCACATGACAATTATACTGTTAAAATCATCGAACAATTAATAATTTAGAACAGAATAAAGAGCAATTGAAATATACGATTCTACATTATTAAAACTAGCTAATACATTTAAGGAAATTATATATGAAAATTATATTGTATACATATATATGTGTTTCATATTATCAATAATCAATAAATATAAAAATATACATACGCGAAACTACAGCATTAAGATAAACCAGCATTTAAAATTGAAACACTTTATACAAGTTACATTGTGAAACACATACATACATATATATATATATATATATACAATAAATTTAGAAGAAATAAAATTATTAAAACCAACTTGAGGAATGTCACATGGAAATTATACACGATGCTACATTATTAAACTAATTGACACGTTAATATATATGCATGTGCACTTTATATTACTAGCCTAAACAATCAATAATTCAATAAATACGATAATACAGTACTCGAAATGATACTATTGAGATTAACTATCACTCTGAGATCTAAAGAACCTTTATGAAGCCACACTGTGAAATACATACATACATATATATATATATATTTATAAAATAAATTCAGAAGAAATAAAATTATTAAAATCAATTTGAAGAATATCACATGAAAACTATATTGTTAAATATCATCAAACAACCAGTAATTTAGAAAAGAATAAAAAACAATTAAAATATATTATTCTACATTATTAAAACTAGTTAACATGTCAGTAAATTTAAACTATATATGAAAATATATTGTAAAATATATATATATATATATGTATATGTGTTTTACATTATTAAACCAAACAAGCAATAATCTAATAAATATAAAATACAATACAAGAAATTACACTATTAAGACTAACTAACATTTTAATATTAAAAGAATTCCATACATCTTGAGACACAAATACATATAGATATATATATACACAACCTAACACATGTAAAAGAAATAAAATGCACAATATCACACTATTGAAACTAATTAATATTTAGATAAACTCAAAGAAATTTTACATTGTAAAATAAATATATATATATATTACTATCAAGTCAAACAACTAATAACCAAATAAACACAATGAAATAAATATACTAGACTACCTTGTAAATATTACATTACATTCAACTAAACTGACTAAAAATTTAACCAACAAAATAATATATATATATATATATAAGCATCAAACATAATCAACACAAATGTCACACGATTCTTCGTTCCTGCCCAAGACACTTCACACGTTGACTACGCCTTCTGGGACCACTCACACATTTTGGAATCCATCTTCCTCTTGCGCTGAAACAACACATGTAGTAAATAAAAGATGAATGACACAAGACAAATTAAAAATAATAAAACAAAACAAAGAACGCACTGGGACAACCTGCATAAGGAACCTTTGACAAAGACATCTCCGTATTCACCATTAAAAATCATAATCACCAAAACCTATACCGAAAAAACAATAAATCAAACAAGACACCGGAGGCAATAATCAAATGGAAATATTAACGAGATAAGTAAAATAACTTCAAGACACATCTCACGAAGTCACTGCATATACTGGGAGCATACAGCAGAGAAGATTGCTCTGACCAGAAGAGCAGTGACACAGGAGAACATCCAGGATTCCGGCAGAAGTCTCCTGAGGGAAGTGAGGCTTCGCACAGTCATCTGTATCGTCTTCACGAGCCATCCACACATTTTTGGAATCTCTCCTCCTTCTTGCGCTAAAACAATACAAGCAAGATCAGGCAGACAAACAGACGAAACACCATAGGAAAGAGGATAAAGTTAAAATAAATAAAATAATATATACTCGTACAGGTTGGATAAGTGCAGGAATTTCTACGTCCATAACCAACATAACCTGCACCCACAGAGGAAAACATAAAAACCCTAACAAACTAAAATATCGAGGAAACTTAAATAAAATAAAATAAATAATAACCAACACTAAGAATAATTTATTCGATCTACAATATCGAACATAACCGCCAAACTACACATTACCACGCACAAATCACGCATTAAAACCTACTATGAATCAAAAGAAATGTAAACTACTACATAAAGACGATCAAATGGATGAAATATTATAAGGAACCACTAAAATACCAAACAAACCTAAAATAAATAAATTAAATACTAGGAATAATTTGTTCGATCTACAATATCGAGCTAAACCGTCAAATCACGCACTACCACACACAAACACACGTTAAAGCTTAATGCCGTATTCACAATCGAAAATGTAAACTACTACATAAAAACGATAAAAGGGACGAAATACCATTAGAAATAAGACAAGGCTGAAATAAAATGATACAACAAACTAAAATACCGAGCAAATTTAAATAAAATAAAATAAATAAAAGGCAACACTAAGAATAATTTATTCAATCTACAATATCGAACTAAACCGTCAAAACCACGCACTACCACGCACAACCACGCATTAAAAGAAAATGTAAACTATTACATAAAACGACCAAATGGATAGAAATAGGACATGACTAAAATAAATAAAATAATACATACGTATACAACACAACCTGTACCCACACAGAAAATATAAAAACCACAACGAACTAAAAAGTCAAGCAAACTCAAGTAAGGAAAAATGGAGCAATACAAAAATAATTTATTCGATCTACAAAAAACATACAAAATCTACACTACAGAATATGAAACATACACTCACTGTAACCTTATGCTAATATACTTAAAATTATTGATATATAATATATATATATATATATATAATATAATATGTATATTATATATATTATATATATAATATAATATATAATATATAATATATAATATATATAATATATAATATATATATAATATATAATATATATAGAATATAATATATATATAATATATATATATGTACAACTAGGATATTATTATTAAATAAAATCAAAGTCACAAAGCGGAGCATCCGGACACAGTTCATGAAACCGTTGCATACACCATGAAAGCACTATAGGTGAAACCCCCTTTTCACCAGAACGATGATGGCGCAAATGAGCATCCAAAACCTCCGCAGGAATTTCCTCCGGGAACCGTATCTTTGCACAATTATTGGTGTTTAGGACTTCGATCGGAGGAGAATTGGGTGGTAACTCAACCGTATCTTCATCAGACAAAGTCAAATCAACAACTGGAAAACTACCAGAATAAGACACCGACGACGAGGCTGTTATACCAGTTTGAGTAGCAGATACTTCCCTCAGTAATCTCAACTCTCTTTTTTGGCGGCACAACACACCACTACTCCGATCACGCCTTCGTAAATGATTTGGACTTCTCTTGAATGGTTTATGCTTCCGATTCTTCCTTTTCTTCCGTTTCTTCTTCTTTCATACTGAAAACTCAAGAAGTAACGAGTAAAGGATGAATATCGACTAAAGATATAAAAAGGAAATGCAAAGAACAAATTTTACACACCTCCACGACTGGATTAGAAGACACAGGAGCTTCCATCAAAAACACTCCCACACCTGAAATAAAACCAAAATATTCATATAGAACTCCAATAAACATAAACAAACAACAAACAGCCTAACCTAACGAACACACCGCTACGAGTACAAAGAAATAACCTCGAAGGTAAACTCCACTGGATCAAAAACACTGAGTTGAATCATCATAACCACACACAACGTATTAAAAATAAACCGATCAAATAAAAAACCGATACCAAATCTAACGACTGATCAACACCCAAATAACGTAAACTAATAAATAAATAGATGATCAAACCTATAAAAGCCACGCATCACTTCACACCATTTTTATGGAAAATACATATATCTAAACTTACTATTAAACAAAATACCTTATGGGAGACACACGAAACAACACGTGCTACACGTAAAGCAGCTCCACAGAACAATAGGAGTCCCATTACCACCTCCACTAAAACTTACAAGGAAGGTTCCAGAGGCATCCCCTGATAACAATACACGTGGACTAAACCCCACCATTGGCATCAGCACGAAAAGTTCCACAAGGTCCCCAGGCGCATCCTCAACAAGGACACGCAGCCACGCGTCTGAGCGTTCCCACAGGCATCAGCAAGAAGGTTGCAGCAGCCTCCCAGACGCAACATCAGCGGTTATGATAAGATAAGAAACTAAGTCGGGCGACTGGTCTTGACATTCCTTCACGTAGCAACAATGAGAAATTAGGAATCTAATACATCGGTAGTAAACAAGACGAGATATCAGCGACCACCAAAATCCACGTTCTTTCACGTACGCGGGCAGACACCCTAAAACTGCAGCATTGCGATTCCCACAGGAGCCAACTGTCATGTGACTGTTGCCCCGTGGGGGATTTAGTTATAAATAAGCTTAGTAACATAGAAAACTTCGTAGTTACCTGTTAATTGTCCGAAGTGTTTACACTGTCATTCTGTCAGTTTGATTTTCGATTAAGTTGTTTCAATCAAATTTTATAAGTGTCGATAACGAGTAAAAATTAGTTGTCCTTTACTTTCCGATGCGTTATATTGTCGCTCCGTCGATTATAAAAAAAAGAGAGAGTTAGATATTGTAATTATTAGACTCCGAATCACCGTTTGGAAATTAAAGTGCTCGTATTGTCACTCGCCAATACAATCGCCACAACCAACATCAAGTTAGTAAAATTGCGATAAGTATTAATAATTGTTATCATTTGTTAAATTTATTGTTCGAAAAATTCCTCTTCTCATTGTCAAAAGAAAAATAAATAAATACAAGTAAAAAGAAAATTCTCCACTCGAAATCATAAGTGTTAGTTATAGTGTATTTACGAAAAATAAAGTGCTCGTATCGATGTTCTCGAGTGTCAAGATCCGATCAACCCCTGCCTGTCTAAGGTGAGAATTTAAGTGGTATATTCTCTTCTCCGATAATTCTGCGGCTGCTCAATATTCATAAATCAAAAAGAAAGTCCTCGCTGTACATTTTAGTTTGTTGAAGAATAAATAATTGCTTCTAAAGTGTGAGTTACTCGGACTAACGATTATACCCTGGGCCGAGCCGTGAAAACGTACTTTCAAGTCATTGGAATACTTACTGATTTTCGCATTCTTCCTCCCACTGTTAGCAATTCGCTCGTCTTTGGGCAAGGCTTGCGAAATCACACAGGTCTTACTCAGAGAGATAGAGAAATTCGCTTAACAAATTCGTGCTCCGCAGCGCTGTTGAGAGTAAAACAATAGTCTTTAAATCTTGGAATCATTAGATAAAAATTTTGTTTCCTGTATCAACCTGTGTATAACGGTGTTTTACCTATTGAAAACACTTATTGACTCTCGCATTCCTCCTCCCACTGTTAACAAATTCGCTCATCTTAGGGCAAGGCTTGCGAAGTCGCACAGGTTTCGTTCGGTGAGACATTGATTTAGTCGTCATATTCACGAAGAGTTGTCACGAAGAGTGCGTAGTTAAGGGCAACAAGACGAAATACTCGAGGCGATACGTGCGCCGGTATGGGCGTCGCTTAGTCTTGAGATTTCATTCAAGTTGTCGCGAAGAGTGCAAGATTAAGGGCAACAAGACGAAATACTCGAGGCAATACGTGCGCCAGTAAGGCGTCGCTTAGTTTTGAGATTTCATCCGAGTTGTCACGAAGAGTAGCCAAGTTAATTAAATTGTAATCGTAAGTTATTAAAGCACTCGCAATATATCCACATCCTTCAATAGTACTAACATATATATATATATATATTATATATATATATTATATATATATATTATATATATATATATATAATATTAAAAGGGGAAATAAAAGAAAGTGAAGAACAGTAATAATAGGAAAAATAACAGTAAAAGATAAGAAAAGGGGAGAAAGAAAGAATATATACACACATCCAGAAATATAGAAATATACATAAGTATAGATAAATAAATAAAATAAATCAAAAATTAAATAATAAATAAAAAAAATTTAGTCGAAATAGTCCATAGACTATTTCTGGTGGCAGCAACTATCGTATTAATCGAAGGTTTGAATTTATATTTCACCCACTAACGTTCAAATTGGTTTTCGTTTAAATTGACGACAATCCAAAATTTAAAACATATAAGCAACTACGTAACAACGTTATACGTTATATCGTAATACCACATAACGTTATACGTTGTATCGACGTACCACTTAATGTTATACGTTATATCGTAATACCACATAACGTTATACGTTCTAACGTAATACCATATAAAGTTAATCGTCATACCGTAATACCACATAACGTTATACGTTATATCGCAATACTATATAACGTTATGCGCTATAACGTAATACCATACAACGTTATACTTTATAACGTAATGATAAATAACGTTATACATTAAAAAGTAATACTATATAACGTTATACGTTATATCTTTCTGCTACATAACGTTTTACGTTATATCGTAATGCTACATAACGTTATACGATATAACGTAATACTACATAACGTTATATGTTATATCGTACTGCTACATAACGTTATACGTTATATCGTAATGCTACATAACGTTATACGTTGTATCGTAATGCTACATAACGTCATACGTTATATCGTAAAGCTACATAACGTTATAAGCTATATCGTACTGCTACATAACGTTATACGTTATATCGTAATGCTACATAACGTTATACGTTGTATCGTAATGCTACATAACGTTATATGTTATATCGTAATGCTACATAATGTTATACGTTATATCGTAAAGCTACATAACGTTATACGCTATATCGTAATGCTACATAACGTAATACGTTATGTCGTACTACTACATAACGTTATACGTTATATAGTAATGCTACATAACGTTATACGTTATAACGTATTACCATATAACGTTATATATTACATCGTAATGCTATATAACGTTATACGTTATATCGTAATGCTACATAACGTTATACGTTATATCGTAATGCTACACAAGGTTATACGTTATATCGTAATGCTACATAACGTTATACGTTGTATCGTAATGCTACATAACGTTATATGTTATATCGTAATGCTACATAATGTTATACGCTATATCGTAATGCTACATAACGTTATACGTTGTGTCGTACTACTACATAACGTTATACGTTATATGGTAATTCTACATAACGTTATAAGTTATAACGTATTACCATACCACGTTATACGTTATATCGTAATGCTACATAACGTTATACGTTATATCGTAAAGCTACATAACGTTATACGCTATATCGTAATGCTACATAACGTTATACGTTATATCGTAATGCTACATAATGTCATACGTTATATCGTAATGCTACATAAAGTTATACGTTATAACGTATTACCATATCACGTTATACGTTATATCGTAATGCTACATAACGTTATACGTTATAACGTATTACCTTATCACGTTATACGTTATAACGTATTACCTTATCACGCTATACGTTATATCGTAATGCTACATAACGTTATACGTTATATCGTAAAGCTAAATAACGTTATACGCTATATCGTAATGCTACATAACGTTATACGTTATATCGTAATGCTACATAACGTTATACGTTATAACGTATTACCATATCACGTTATATGTTATATCGCAATGCTACATTATGTTATACGTTATATCGTAATGCTACATAACGTTATACGTTGTGTCGTACTACTACATAACGTTATACGTTATATGGTAATTCTACATAACGTTATAAGTTATAACTTATTACCATATCACGTTATACGTTATATCGTACTACTACATAACGTTATACGTTATATGGTAATGCTATATAACGTTATACGTTATATCGTAAAGCTACATAACGTTATACGCTATATCGTAATGCTACATAACGTTATACGTTATATCGTAATGCTACATAACGTTATACGTTATATGGTAATGCTATATAACGTTATACGTTATATCGTAATGCTACATAACGTTATACGTTATATCGTAATGCTACACAATGTTATACGTTATATCGTAATGCTACATAACGTTATACGTTGTATCGTAATGCTACATAACGTTATATATTACATCGTAATGCTATATAACGTTATACGTTATATCGTAATGCTACATAACGTTATACGTTATATCGTAATGCTACACAAGGTTATACGTTATATCGTAATGCTACATAACGTTATACGTTGTATCGTAATGCTACATAACGTTATATGTTATATCGTAATGCTACACAATGTTATACGTTATATCGTAATGCTACATAACGTTATACGTTGTGTCGTACTACTACATAACGTTATACGTTATATGGTAATTCTACATAACGTTATAAGTTATAACGTATTACCATACCACGTTATACGTTATATCGTAATGCTACATAACGTTATACGTTATATCGTAAAGCTACATAACGTTATACGCTATATCGTAATGCTACATAACGTTATACGTTATATCGTAATGCTACATAATGTCATACGTTATATCGTAATGCTACATAAAGTTATACGTTATAACGTATTACCATATCACGTTATACGTTATATCGTAATGCTACATAACGTTATACGTTATAACGTATTACCTTATCACGTTATACGTTATAACGTATTACCTTATCACGTTATACGTTATATCGTAATGCTACATAACGTTATACGTTATATCGTAAAGCTACATAACGTTATACGCTATATCGTAATGCTACATAACGTTATACGTTATATCGTAATGCTACATAACGTTATACGTTATAACGTATTACCATATCACGTTATATGTTATATCGTAATGCTACATTATGTTATACGTTATATCGTAATGCTACATAACGTTATACGTTATAACTTATTACCATATCACGTTATACGTTATATCGTACTACTACATAACGTTATACGTTATATGGTAATGCTATATAACGTTATACGTTATATCGTAAAGCTACATAACGTTATACGCTATATCGTAATGCTACATAACGTTATACGTTATATCGTAATGCTACATAACGTTATACGTTATATGGTAATGCTATATAACGTTATACGTTATATCGTAATGCTACATAACGTTATACGTTATATCGTAATGCTACACAATGTTATACGTTATATCGTAATGCTACATAACGTTATACGTTGTATCGTAATGCTACATAACGTTATATGTTATATCGTAATGCTACATAATGTTATACGCTATATCGTAATGCTACATAACGTTATACGTTATATCGTAAAGCTACATAACGTTATACGCTATATCCTAATGCTACATAATGTTATACGTTATATCGTAATGCTACATAATTTTATACGTTATATCGTAATGCTACATAACGTTCTACGTTATAACGTATTACCATATCACGTTATACGTTATATCGTAATGCTACATAACGTTATGCGTTATATCGTAAAGCTACTTAACGTTATAAGCTATATCGTACTGCTACATAACGTTATACGTTATAACGTATTACCATATCACGTTATACGTTATATCGTAATGCTACATAACGTTATACGTTATATCGTAAAGCTACATAACGTTAGACGCTATATCGTAATGCTACATAACGTTATACGTTATATCGTAATGCTACATAACGTTATACGTTATGTGGTAATGCTACATAACGTTATACGTTATAACGAATTACCATATAACGTAATACGTTACATCGTAATGCTACATAACGTTATACGTTACATCGTAATGCTACATAACGTTATACGTTATATCGTAATGGTACATAGCGTTATACGTTATATGGTAATGCTACATAACGATATACGTTATAACGTGTTACTATATAACGTTATACATTACATCGTAATGCTACATAACGTTATACGTTATATCGTAATGCTACATAACGTTATACGCTATATCGTAATGCTACACAACGTTATACGATATGTCGTACTGCCACATAACGTTATACGTTATATCGTAATGCTACATAATGTTATACGTTATATCGTAATGCTACATAACGTTATACGTTATAACGTATTACCATATCACGTAATACGTTATATCGTAATGCTACATAACGTTATACGTTATAACGTATTACCATATCACGTTATACGCTATATCGTAATGCTACATAACGTTATACGTTATATCGTAAAGCTACATAACGTTATACGCTATATCGTAATGCTACATAACGTTATACGTTATGTCGTACTACTACATAACGTTATACGTTATATGGTAATGCTACATAACGTTGTACGTTATAACGTATTACCATATCACGTTATACGTTATATCGTAATGCTACATAACGTTATACGTTATATCGTAAAGCTACATAACGTTATACGCTATATCGTAATGCTACATAATGTTATACGTTATATCGTAATGCTACATAACGTTATACGTTATAACGTATTACCATATCACGTTATATGTTATATCGTAATGCTACATAATGTTATACGTTATATGGTAATGCTACATAACGTTATACGTTATAACGTATTACCATATCACGTTATATGTTATATCGTAATGCTACATAACGTTATACGTTATATCGTAATGCTACATAACGTTATACGCTATATCGTAATGCTACACAACGTTATACGATATGTCGTACTGCCACATAACGTTATACGTTATATCGTAATGCTACATAATGTTATACGTTATATCGTAATGCTACATAACGTTATACGTTATAACGTATTACCATATCACGTAATACGTTATATCGTAATGCTACATAACGTTATACGTTATAACGTATTACCATATCACGTTATACGCTATATCGTAATGCTACATAACGTTATACGTTATATCGTAAAGCTACATAACGTTATACGCTATATCGTAATGCTACATAACGTTATACGTTATATCGTAATGCTACATAATGTTATACGTTATATCGTAATGCTACATAACGTTATACGTTATAACGTATTACCATATCACGTTATATGTTATATCGTAATGCTACATAATGTTATACGTTATATGGTAATGCTACATAACGTTATACGTTATAACGTATTACCATATCACGTTATACGTTATATCGTAATGCTACATAACGTGATACGTTATATCGTAAAGCTACATAACGTTATACGCTATATCGTAATGCTACATAACGTTATACGTTATATCGTAATGCTACATAATGTTATACGTTATATCGTAATGCTACATAACGTTATACGTTATAACGTATTACCATATCACGTAATACGTTATATCGTAATGCTACATAACGTTATACGTTATAACGTATTACCATATCACGTTATACGCTATATCGTAATGCTACATAACGTTATACGTTATATCGTAAAGCTACATAACGTTATACGCTATATCGTAATGCTACATAACGTTATACGTTATATCGTAATGCTACATAATGTTATACGTTATATCGTAATGCTACATAACGTTATACGTTATAACGTATTACCATATCACGTTATACGTTATATCGTAATGCTACATAACGTTATACGTTATATCGTAAAGCTACATAACGTTATACGCTATATCGTAATGCTACATAACGTTATACGTTATATCGTAATGCTACATAATGTTATACGTTATATGGTAATGCTACATAACGTTATACGTTATAACGTATTACCATATCACGTTATACGCTATATCGTAATGCTACATAACGTTATACGTTATATCGTAAAGCTACATAACGTTATACGCTATATCGTAATGCTACATAACGTTATACGTTATATCGTAATGCTACATAACCTTATACGTTATAACGTATTACCATATCACGTTATATGTTATATCGTAATGCTACATAATGTTATACGTTATATGGTAATGCTACATAACGTTATACGTTATAACGTATTACCATATCACGTTATACGTTATATCGTAATGCTACATAATGTGATACGTTATATCGTAAAGCTACATAACGTTATACGCTATATCGTAATGCTACATAACGTTATACGTTATATCGTAATGCTACATAATGTTATACGTTATATCGTAATGCTACATAACGTTATACGTTATAACGTATTACCATATCACGTAATACGTTATATCGTAATGCTACATAACGTTATACGTTATAACGTATTACCATATCACGTTATACGCTATATCGTAATGCTACATAACGTTATACGTTATATCGTAAAGCTACATAACGTTATACGCTATATCGTAATGCTACATAACGTTATACGTTATATCGTAATGCTACATAATGTTATACGTTATATCGTAATGCTACATAACGTTATACGTTATAACGTATTACCATATCACGTTATACGTTATATCGTAATGCTACATAACGTTATACGTTATATCGTAAAGCTACATAACGTTATACGCTATATCGTAATGCTACATAACGTTATACGTTATATCGTAATGCTACATAATGTTATACGTTATATGGTAATGCTACATAACGTTATACGTTATAACGTATTACCATATCACGTTATACGCTATATCGTAATGCTACATAACGTTATACGTTATATCGTAAATCTACATAACGTTATACGCTATATCGTAATGCTACATAACGTTATACGTTACATCGTAATGCTACATAACGTTATACGTTATATCGTAATGGTACATAGCGTTATACGTTATATGGTAATGCTACATAACGATATACGTTATAACGTGTTACCATATAACGTTATACATTACATCGTAATGCTACATAACGTTATACGTTATATCGTAATGCTACATAACGTTATACGCTATATCGTAATGCTACACAACGTTATACGATATGTCGTACTGCCACATAACGTTATACGTTATATCGTAATGCTACATAACGTTCTACGTTATAACGTATTACCATATCACGTTATACGTTATATCGTAATGCTACATAACGTTATGCGTTATATCGTAAAGCTACTTAACGTTATAAGCTATATCGTACCGCTACATAACGTTATACGTTATAACGTATTACCATATCACGTTATACGTTATATCGTAATGCTACATAACGTTATACGTTATATCGTAAAGCTACATAACGTTAGACGCTATATCGTAATGCTACATAACGTTATACGTTATATCGTAATGCTACATAACGTTATACGTTATGTGGTAATGCTACATAACGTTATACGTTATAACGAATTACCATATAACGTAATACGTTACATCGTAATGCTACATAACGTTATACGTTACATCGTAATGCTACATAACGTTATACGTTATATCGTAATGGTACATAGCGTTATACGTTATATGGTAATGCTACATAACGATATATGTTATAACGTGTTACCATATAACGTTATACATTACATCGTAATGCTACATAACGTTATACGTTATATCGTAATGCTACATAACGTTATACGCTATATCGTAATGCTACACAACGTTATACGATATGTCGTACTGCCACATAACGTTATACGTTATATCGTAATGCTACATAATGTTATACGTTATATCGTAATGCTACATAACGTTATACGTTATAACGTATTACCATATCACGTAATACGTTATATCGTAATGCTACATAACGTTATACGTTATAACGTATTACCATATCACGTTATACGCTATATCGTAATGCTACATAACGTTATACGTTATATCGTAAAGCTACATAACGTTATACGCTATATCGTAATGCTACATAACGTTATACGTTATGTCGTACTACTACATAACGTTATACGTTATATGGTAATGCTACATAACGTTGTACGTTATAACGTATTACCATATCACGTTATACGTTATATCGTAATGCTACATAACGTTATACGTTATATCGTAAAGCTACATAACGTTATACGCTATATCGTAATGCTACATAACGTTATACGTTATATCGTAATGCTACATAATGTTATACGTTATATCGTAATGCTACATAACGTTATACGTTATAACGTATTACCATATCACGTTATATGTTATATCGTAATGCTACATAATGTTATACGTTATATGGTAATGCTACATAACGTTATACGTTATAACGTATTACCATATCACGTTATACGTTATATCGTAATGCTACATAACGTGATACGTTATATCGTAAAGCTACATAACGTTATACGCTATATCGTAATGCTACATAACGTTATACGTTATATCGTAATGCTACATAATGTTATACGTTATATCGTAATGCTACATAACGTTATACGTTATAACGTATTACCATATCACGTAATACGTTATATCGTAATGCTACATAACGTTATACGTTATAACGTATTACCATATCACGTTATACGCTATATCGTAATGCTACATAACGTTATACGTTATATCGTAAAGCTACATAACGTTATACGCTATATCGTAATGCTACATAACGTTATACGTTATATCGTAATGCTACATAATGTTATACGTTATATCGTAATGCTACATAACGTTATACGTTATAACGTATTACCATATCACGTTATACGTTATATCGTAATGCTACATAACGTTATACGTTATATCGTAAAGCTACATAACGTTATACGCTATATCGTAATGCTACATAACGTTATACGTTATATCGTAATGCTACATAATGTTATACGTTATATGGTAATGCTACATAACGTTATACGTTATAACGTATTACCATATCACGTTATACGCTATATCGTAATGCTACATAACGTTATACGTTATATCGTAAAGCTACATAACGTTATACGCTATATCGTAATGCTACATAACGTTATACGTTATATCGTAATGCTACATAACCTTATACGTTATAACGTATTACCATATCACGTTATATGTTATATCGTAATGCTACATAATGTTATACGTTATATGGTAATGCTACATAACGTTATACGTTATAACGTATTACCATATCACGTTATACGTTATATCGTAATGCTACATAATGTGATACGTTATATCGTAAAGCTACATAACGTTATACGCTATATCGTAATGCTACATAACGTTATACGTTATATCGTAATGCTACATAATGTTATACGTTATATCGTAATGCTACATAACGTTATACGTTATAACGTATTACCATATCACGTAATACGTTATATCGTAATGCTACATAACGTTATACGTTATAACGTATTACCATATCACGTTATACGCTATATCGTAATGCTACATAACGTTATACGTTATATCGTAAAGCTACATAACGTTATACGCTATATCGTAATGCTACATAACGTTATACGTTATATCGTAATGCTACATAATGTTATACGTTATATCGTAATGCTACATAACGTTATACGTTATAACGTATTACCATATCACGTTATACGTTATATCGTAATGCTACATAACGTTATACGTTATATCGTAAAGCTACATAACGTTATACGCTATATCGTAATGCTACATAACGTTATACGTTATATCGTAATGCTACATAATGTTATACGTTATATGGTAATGCTACATAACGTTATACGTTATAACGTATTACCATATCACGTTATACGCTATATCGTAATGCTACATAACGTTATACGTTATATCGTAAAGCTACATAACGTTATACGCTATATCGTAATGCTACATAACGTTATACGTTATATCGTAATGCTACATAACCTTATACGTTATAACGTATTACCATATCACGTTATATGTTATATCGTAATGCTACATAATGTTATACGTTATATGGTAATGCTACATAACGTTATACGTTATAACGTATTACCATATCACGTTATACGTTATATCGTAATGCTACATAATGTGATACGTTATATCGTAAAGCTACATAACGTTATACGCTATATCGTAATGCTACATAACGTTATACGATATATCGTAATGCTACATAATGTTATACGTTATATCGTAATGCTACATAACGTTATACGTTATAACGTATTACCATATCACGTAATACGTTATATCGTAATGCTACATAACGTTATACGTTATAACGTATTACCATATCACGTTATACGCTATATCGTAATGCTACATAACGTTATACGTTATATCGTAAAGCTACATAACGTTATACGCTATATCGTAATGCTACATAACGTTATACGTTATATCGTAATGCTACATAACGTTATACGTTATATGGTAATGCTATATAACGTTATACGTTATATCGTAATGCTACATAACGTTATACGTTATATCGTAATGCTACACAATGTTATACGTTATATCGTAATGCTACATAACGTTATACGTTGTATCGTAATGCTACGTAACGTTATATGTTATATCGTAATGCTACATAATGTTATACGCTATATCGTAATGCTACAGAACGTTATACGTTATGTCGTACTACTACATAACGTTATACGTTATATGGTAATACTACATAACGTTATACGTTATATCGTAATGCTACATAACGTTATACGTTATATCGTAAAGCTACATAACGTTATACGCTATATCCTAATGCTACATAATGTTATACGTTATATCGTAATGCTACATAATTTTATACGTTATATCGTAATGCTACATAACGTTCTACGTTATAACGTATTACCATATCACGTTATACGTTATATCGTAATGCTACATAACGTTATGCGTTATATCGTAAAGCTACTTAACGTTATAAGCTATATCGTACTGCTACATAACGTTATAAGCTATATCGTACTGCTACATAACGTTATACGTTATAACGTATTACCATATCACGTTATACGTTATATCGTAATGCTACATAACGTTATACGTTATATCGTAAAGCTACATAACGTTGGACGCTATATCGTAATGCTACATAACGTTATACGTTATATCGTAATGCCACATAACGTTATACGTTATGTGGTAATGCTACATAACGTTATACGTTATAACGAATTACCATATAACGTTATACGTTACATCGTAATGCTACATAACGTTATACGTTACATCGTAATGCTACATAACGTTATACGTTATATCGTAATGCTACATAGCGTTATACGTTATATGGTAATGCTACATAACGATATACGTTATAACGTGTTACCATACAACGTTATACATTACATCGTAATGCTACATAACGTTATACGTTATATCGTAATGCTACATAACGTTATACGCTATATCGTAATGCTACACAACGTTATACGTTATGTCGTACTGCCACATAACGTTATACGTTATATGGTAATGCTACATAACGTTATACGTTATAACATAATGCAACATAACGTTATACGTTATATCGTAATGCTACATAACGTTATACCTTATATCGTAATGCTACATAACGTTATACGTTACATCGTAATGCCACATAACGTTATACGTTATATCTTACTGATATATAACGTTGTACGTTATATGGTAATGCTACATAACGTTATACGTTATAACGTATTACCATATAACGTTATACGTTACATCGTAATGCTACATAACGTTATACGTTATATCGTAATGCTACATAACGTTATAAGCTATATCGTACTGCTACATAACGTTATACGTTTTATCGTAATGCCACATAACGTTATACGTTATATCGTTATGCTACATAACGTTATACATTGTATCGTAATGCAACATAACGTTATACGTTATGTCGTAATGCCACATAACGTTATACGTTATATGGTAATGCTACATAACTTTATACGTTATAACGTATTACCATATAACGTTATACATTACATCGTAATGCTACATAACGTTATACGTTATCTCGTAATGCTACATAGCGTTATACGTTATATCGTAATGCTATATAACGTTATACGTTATATCGTAATGCTACATAACGTTATACGTTATAACGTATTACCATATAACGTTACACGTTATATCGTAATGCTACATAACGTTATACGTTGTATCGTAATGCTACATAACGTTATATGATATATCGTAATGCTACATAATGTTATACGCTATATCGTAATGATACATAACGTTATACGTTATATCGTAAAGCTACATAACGTTATACGCTATATCCTGATGCTACATAATGCTATACGTTATATCGTAATGCTACATAATTTTATACGTTATATCGTAATGCTACATAACGTTCTACGTTATAACGTATTACCATATCACGTTATACGTTATATCGTAATGCTACATAACGTTATGCGTTATATCGTAAAGCTACTTAACGTTATAAGCTATATCGTACTGCTACATAACGTTATACGTTATAACGTATTACCATATCACGTTATACGTTATATCGTAATGCTACATAACGTTATACGTTATATCGTAAAGCTACATAACGTTAGACGCTATATCGTAATGCTACATAACGTTATACGTTATATCGTAATGCTACATAACGTTATACGTTATGTGGTAATGCTACATAACGTTATACGTTATAACGAATTACCATATAACGTAATACGTTACATCGTAATGCTACATAACGTTATACGTTACATCGTAATGCTACATAACGTTATACGTTATATCGTAATGGTACATAGCGTTATACGTTATATGGTAATGCTACATAACGATATACGTTATAACGTGTTACCATATAACGTTATACATTACATCGTAATGCTACATATCGTTATACGTTATATCGTAATGCTACATAACGTTATACGCTATATCGTAATGCTACACAACGTTATACGATATGTCGTACTGCCACATAACGTTATACGTTATATCGTAATGCTACATAATGTTATACGTTATATCGTAATGCTACATAACGTTATACGTTATAACGTATTACCATATCACGTAATACGTTATATCGTAATGCTACATAACGTTATACGTTATAACGTATTACCATATCACGTTATACGCTATATCGTAATGCTACATAACGTTATACGTTATATCGTAAAGCTACATAACGTTATACGCTATATCGTAATGCTACATAACGTTATACGTTATGTCGTACTACTACATAACGTTATACGTTATATGGTAATGCTACATAACGTTATACGTTATAACGTATTACCATATCACGTTATACGTTATATCGTAATGCTACATAACGTTATACGTTATATCGTAAAGCTACATAACGTTATACGCTATATCGTAATGCTACATAACGTTATACGTTATATCGTAATGCTACATAATGTTATACGTTATATCGTAATGCTACATAACGTTATACGTTATAACGTATTACCATATCACGTTATACGTTATATCGTAATGCTACATAACGTTATACGTTATAACGTATTACCATATCACGTTATACGTTATATCGTAATGCTACATAACGTTATACGTAATATCGTAAAGCTACATAACGTTATACGCTATATCGTAATGCTACATAACGTTATACGTTATATCGTAATGCTACATAATGTTATACGTTATATGGTAATGCTACATAACGTTATACGTTATAGCGTATTACCATATCACGTTATACGCTATATCGTAATGCTACATAGCGTTATACGTTATATCGTAAAGCTACATAACGTTATACGCTATATCGTAATGCTACATAACGTTATACGTTATATCGTAATGCTACATAACGTTATACGTTATAACGTATTACCATATCACGTTATATGTTATATCGTAATGCTACATAATGTTATACGTTATATGGTAATGCTACATAACGTTATACGTTATAACGTATTACCATATCACGTTATACGTTATATCGTAATGCTACATAACGTGATACGTTATATCGTAAAGCTACATAACGTTATACGTTATAACGTATTACCATATCACGTTATATGTTATATCGTAATGCTACATAATGTTATACGTTATATGGTAATGCTACATAACGTTATACGTTATAACGTATTACCATATCACGTTATACGTTATATCGTAATGCTACATAACGTGATACGTTATATCGTAAAGCTACATAACGTTATACGCTATATCGTAATGCTACATAACGTTATACGTTATATCGTAATGCTACATAATGTTATACGTTATATCGTAATGCTACATAACGTTATACGTTATAACGTATTACCATATCACATAATACGTTATATCGTAATGCTACATAACGTTATACGTTATAACGTATTACCATATCACGTTATACGCTATATCGTAATGCTACATAACGTTATACGTTATATCGTAAAGCTACATAACGTTATACGCTATATCGTAATGCTACATAACGTTATACGTTATATCGTAATGCTACATAATGTTATACGTTATATCGTAATGCTACATAACGTTATACGTTATAACGTATTACCATATCACGTTATACGTTATATCGTAATGCTACATAACGTTATACGTTATATCGTAAAGCTACATAACGTTATACGCTATATCGTAATGCTACATAACGTTATACTTTATATCGTAATGCTACATAATGTTATACGTTATATGGTAATGCTACATAACGTTATACGTTATAACGTATTACCATATCACGTTATACGCTATATCGTAATGCTACATAACGTTATACGTTATATCGTAAAGCTACATAACGTTATACGCTATATCGTAATGCTACATAACGTTATACGTTATATCGTAATGCTACATAACCTTATACGTTATAACGTATTACCATATCACGTTATATGTTATATCGTAATGCTACATAATGTTATACGTTATATGGTAATGCTACATAACGTTATACGTTATAACGTATTACCATATCACGTTATACGTTATATCGTAGTGCTACATAATGTGATACGTTATATCGTAAAGCTACATAACGTTATACGCTATATCGTAATGCTACATAACGTTATACGTTATATCGTAATGCTACATAATGTTATACGTTATATCGTAATGCTACATAACGTTATACGTTATAACGTATTACCATATCACGTAATACGTTATATCGTAATGCTACATAACGTTATACGTTATAACGTATTACCATATCACGTTATACGCTATATCGTAATGCTACATAACGTTATACGTTATATCGTAAAGCTACATAACGTTATACGCTATATCGTAATGCTACATAACGTTATACGTTATATCGTAATGCTACATAATGTTATACGTTATATCGTAATGCTACATAACGTTATACGTTATAACGTATTACCATATCACGTTATACGTTATATCGTAATGCTACATAACGTTATACGTTATATCGTAAAGCTACATAACGTTATACGCTATATCGTAATGCTACATAACGTTATACGTTATATCGTAATGCTACATAATGTTATACGTTATATGGTAATGCTACATAACGTTATACGTTATAACGTATTACCATATCACGTTATACGCTATATCGTAATGCTACATAACGTTATACGTTATATCGTAAAGCTACATAACGTTATACGCTATATCGTAATGCTACATAACGTTATACGTTATATCGTAATGCTACATAACCTTATACGTTATAACGTATTACCATATCACGTTATATGTTATATCGTAATGCTACATAATGTTATACGTTATATGGTAATGCTACATAACGTTATACGTTATAACGTATTACCATATCACGTTATACGTTATATCGTAATGCTACATAATGTGATACGTTATATCGTAAAGCTACATAACGTTATACGCTATATCGTAATGCTACATAATGTTATGCGTTATATGGTAATGCTACATAACGTTATACGTTATAACGTATTACCATATCACGTTATACGTTATATCGTAATGCTACATAACGTGATACGTTATATCGTAAAGCTACATAACGTTATACGTTATAACGTATTACCATATCACGTTATATGTTATATCGTAATGCTACATAATGTTATACGTTATATGGTAATGCTACATAACGTTATACGTTATAACGTATTACCATATCACGTTATACGTTATATCGTAATGCTACATAACGTGATACGTTATATCGTAAAGCTACATAACGTTATACGCTATATCGTAATGCTACATAACATTATACGTTATATCGTAATGCTACATAATGTTATACGTTATATCGTAATGCTACATAACGTTATACGTTATAACGTATTACCATATCACGTAATACGTTATATCGTAATGCTACATAACGTTATACGTTATAACGTATTACCATATCACGTTATACGCTATATCGTAATGCTACATAACGTTATACGTTATATCGTAAAGCTACATAACGTTATACGCTATATCGTAATGCTACATAACGTTATACGTTATATCGTAATGCTACATAATGTTATACGTTATATCGTAATGCTACATAACGTTATACGTTATAACGTATTACCATATCACGTTATACGTTATATCGTAATGCTACATAACGTTATACGTTATATCGTAAAGCTACATAACGTTATACGCTATATCGTAATGCTACATAACGTTATACGTTATATCGTAATGCTACATAATGTTATACGTTATATGGTAATGCTACATAACGTTATACGTTATAACGTATTACCATATCACGTTATACGCTATATCGTAATGCTACATAACGTTATACGTTATATCGTAAAGCTACATATCGTTATACGCTATATCGTAATGCTACATAACGTTATACGTTATATCGTAATGCTACATAACCTTATACGTTATAACGTATTACCATATCACGTTATATGTTATATCGTAATGCTACATAATGTTATACGTTATATGGTAATGCTACATAACGTTATACGTTATAACGTATTACCATATCACGTTATACGTTATATCGTAGTGCTACATAATGTGATACGTTATATCGTAAAGCTACATAACGTTATACGCTATATCGTAATGCTACATAACGTTATACGTTATATCGTAATGCTACATAATGTTATACGTTATATCGTAATGCTACATAACGTTATACGTTATAACGTATTACCATATCACGTAATACGTTATATCGTAATGCTACATAACGTTATACGTTATAACGTATTACCATATCACGTTATACGCTATATCGTAATGCTACATAACGTTATACGTTATATCGTAAAGCTACATAACGTTATACGCTATATCGTAATGCTACATAACGTTATACGTTATATCGTAATGCTACATAATGTTATACGTTATATCGTAATGCTACATAACGTTATACGTTATAACGTATTACCATATCACGTTATACGTTATATCGTAATGCTACATAACGTTATACGTTATATCGTAAAGCTACATAACGTTATACGCTATATCGTAATGCTACATAACGTTATACGTTATATCGTAATGCTACATAATGTTATACGTTATATGGTAATGCTACATAACGTTATACGTTATAACGTATTACCATATCACGTTATACGCTATATCGTAATGCTACATAACGTTATACGTTATATCGTAAAGCTACATAACGTTATACGCTATATCGTAATGCTACATAACGTTATACGTTATATCGTAATGCTACATAACCTTATACGTTATAACGTATTACCATATCACGTTATATGTTATATCGTAATGCTACATAATGTTATACGTTATATGGTAATGCTACATAACGTTATACGTTATAACGTATTACCATATCACGTTATACGTTATATCGTAATGCTACATAATGTGATACGTTATATCGTAAAGCTACATAACGTTATACGCTATATCGTAATGCTACATAACGTTATACGTTATATCGTAATGCTACATAATGTTATACGTTATATCGTAATGCTACATAACGTTATACGTTATAACGTATTACCATATCACGTAATACGTTATATCGTAATGCTACATAACGTTATACGTTATAACGTATTACCATATCACGTTATACGCTATATCGTAATGCTACATAACGTTATACGTTATATCGTAAAGCTACATAACGTTATACGCTATATCGTAATGCTACATAACGTTATACGTTATATCGTAATGCTACATAACGTTATACGTTATATGGTAATGCTATATAACGTTATACGTTATATCGTAATGCTACATAACGTTATACGTTATATCGTAATGCTACACAATGTTATACGTTATATCGTAATGCTACATAACGTTATACGTTGTATCGTAATGCTACGTAACGTTATATGTTATATCGTAATGCTACATAATGTTATACGCTATATCGTAATGCTACAGAACGTTATACGTTATGTCGTACTACTACATAACGTTATACGTTATATGGTAATACTACATAACGTTATACGTTATATCGTAATGCTACATAACGTTATACGTTATATCGTAATGCTACATAACGTTATGCGTTATATCGTAAAGCTACTTAACGTTATAAGCTATATCGTACTGCTACATAACGTTATAAGCTATATCGTACTGCTACATAACGTTATACGTTATAACGTATTACCATATCACGTTATACGTTATATCGTAATGCTACATAACGTTATACGTTATATCGTAAAGCTACATAACGTTATACGCTATATCCTGATGCTACATAATGTTATACGTTATATCGTAATGCTACATAATTTTATACGTTATATCGTAATGCTACATAACGTTCTACGTTATAACGTATTACCATATCACGTTATACGTTATATCGTAATGCTACATAACGTTATGCGTTATATCGTAAAGCTACTTAACGTTATAAGCTATATCGTACTGCTACATAACGTTATACGTTATAACGTATTACCATATCACGTTATACGTTATATCGTAATGCTACATAACGTTATACGTTATATCGTAAAGCTACATAACGTTAGACGCTATATCGTAATGCTACATAACGTTATACGTTATATCGTAATGCTACATAACGTTATACGTTATGTGGTAATGCTACATAACGTTATACGTTATAACGAATTACCATATAACGTAATACGTTACATCGTAATGCTACATAACGTTATACGTTACATCGTAATGCTACATAACGTTATACGTTATATCGTAATGGTACATAGCGTTATACGTTATGTGGTAATGCTACATAACGTTATATGTTATAACGAATTACCATATAACGTTATACGTTACATCGTAATGCTACATAACGTTATACGTTACATCGTAATGCTACATAACGTTATACGTTATATCGTAATGCTACATAGCGTTATACGTTATATGGTAATGCTACATAACGATATACGTTATAACGTGTTACCATATAACGTTATACATTACATCGTAATGCTACATAACGTTATACGTTATATCGTAATGCTACATAACGTTATACGCTATATCGTAATGCTACACAACGTTATACGTTATGTCGTACTGCCACATAACGTTATACGTTATATGGTAATGCTACATAACGTTATACGTTATAACATAATGCAACATAACGTTATACGTTATATCGTAATGCTACATAACGTTATACCTTATATCGTAATGCTACATAACGTTATACGTTACATCGTAATGCCACATAACGTTATACGTTATATCTTACTGATATATAACGTTGTACGTTATATGGTAATGCTAGATAACGTTATACGTTATAACGTATTACCATATAACGTTATACGTTACATCGTAATGCTACATAACGTTATACGTTATATCGTAATGCTACATAACGTTATAAGCTATATCGTACTGCTACATAACGTTATACGTTTTATCGTAATGCTACATAACGTTATACGTTATATCGTTATGCTACATAACGTTATACATTGTATCGTAATGCAACATAACGTTATACGTTATGTCGTAATGCCACATAACGTTATACGTTATATGGTAATGCTACATAACTTTATACGTTATAACGTATTACCATATAACGTTATACATTACATCGTAATGCTACATAACGTTATACGTTATCTCGTAATGCTACATAGCGTTATACGTTATATCGTAATGCTATATAACGTTATACGTTATATCGTAATGCTACATAACGTTATACGTTATAACGTATTACCATATAACGTTACACGTTATATCGTAATGCTACATAACGTTATACGTTGTATCGTAATGCTACATAACGTTATATGATATATCGTAATGCTACATAATGTTATACGCTATATCGTAATGCTACATAACGTTACACGTTATATCGTAAAGCTACATAACGTTATACGCTATATCCTGATGCTACATAATGTTATACGTTATATCGTAATGCTACATAATTTTATACGTTATATCGTAATGCTACATAACGTTCTACGTTATAACGTATTACCATATCACGTTATACGTTATATCGTAATGCTACATAACGTTATGCGTTATATCGTAAAGCTACTTAACGTTATAAGCTATATCGTACTGCTACATAACGTTATACGTTATAACGTATTACCATATCACGTTATACGTTATATCGTAATGCTACATAACGTTATACGTTATATCGTAAAGCTACATAACGTTAGACGCTATATCGTAATGCTACATAACGTTATACGTTATATCGTAATGCTACATAACGTTATACGTTATGTGGTAATGCTACATAACGTTATACGTTATAACGAATTACCATATAACGTAATACGTTACATCGTAATGCTACATAACGTTATACGTTACATCGTAATGCTACATAACGTTATACGTTATATCGTAATGGTACATAGCGTTATACGTTATATGGTAATGCTACATAACGATATACGTTATAACGTGTTACCATATAACGTTATACATTACATCGTAATGCTACATAACGTTATACGTTATATCGTAATGCTACATAACGTTATACGCTATATCGTAATGCTACACAACGTTATACGATATGTCGTACTGCCACATAACGTTATACGTTATATCGTAATGCTACATAATGTTATACGTTATATCGTAATGCTACATAACGTTATACGTTATAACGTATTACCATATCACGTAATACGTTATATCGTAATGCTACATAACGTTATACGTTATAACGTATTACCATATCACGTTATACGCTATATCGTAATGCTACATAACGTTATACGTTATATCGTAAAGCTACATAACGTTATACGCTATATCGTAATGCTACATAACGTTATACGTTATGTCGTACTACTACATAACGTTATACGTTATATGGTAATGCTACATAACGTTATACGTTATAACGTATTACCATATCACGTTATACGTTATATCGTAATGCTACATAACGTTATACGTTATATCGTAAAGCTACATAACGTTATACGCTATATCGTAATGCTACATAACGTTATACGTTATATCGTAATGCTACATAATGTTATACGTTATATCGTAATGCTACATAACGTTATACGTTATAACGTATTACCATATCACGTTATACGTTATATCGTAATGCTACATAACGTTATACGTTATAACGTATTACCATATCACGTTATACGTTATATCGTAATGCTACATAACGTTATACGTTATATCGTAAAGCTACATAACGTTATACGCTATATCGTAATGCTACATAACGTTATACGTTATATCGTAATGCTACATAATGTTATACGTTATATCGTAATGCTACATAATGTTATACGTTATATGGTAATGCTACATAACGTTATACGTTATAGCGTATTACCATATCACGTTATACGCTATATCGTAATGCTACATAGCGCTATACGTTATATCGTAAAGCTACATAACGTTATACGTTATAACGTATTACCATATCACGTTATACGCTATATCGTAATGCTACATAACGTTATACGTTATATCGTAAAGCTACATAACGTTATACGCTATATCGTAATGCTACATAACGTTATACGTTATATCGTAATGCTACATAATGTTATACGTTATATCGTAATGCTACATAACGTTATACGTTCTAACGTATTACCATATCACGTTATACGTTATATCGTAATGCTACATAACGTTATACGTTATATCGTAAAGCTACATAACGTTATACGCTATATCGTAATGCTACATAACGTTATACGTTATATCGTAATGCTACATAATGTTATACGTTATATGGTAATGCTACATAACGTTATACGTTATAACGTATTACCATATCACGTTATACGCTATATCGTAATGCTACATAACGTTATACGTTATATCGTAAAGCTACATAACGTTATACGCTATATCGTAATGCTACATAACGTTATACGTTATATCGTAATGCTACATAACCTTATACGTTATAACGTATTACCATATCACGTTATATGTTATATCGTAATGCTACATAATGTTATACGTTATATGGTAATGCTACATAACGTTATACGTTATAACGTATTACCATATCACGTTATACGTTATATCGTAATGCTACATAATGTGATACGTTATATCGTAAAGCTACATAACGTTATACGCTATATCGTAATGCTACATAACGTTATACGTTATATCGTAATGCTACATAATGTTATACGTTATATCGTAATGCTACATAACGTTATACGTTATAACGTATTACCATATCACGTAATACGTTATATCGTAATGCTACATAACGTTATACGTTATAACGTATTACCATATCACGTTATACGCTATATCGTAATGCTACATAACGTTATACGTTATATCGTAAAGCTACATAACGTTATACGCTATATCGTAATGCTACATAACGTTATACGTTATATCGTAATGCTACATAATGTTATACGTTATATCGTAATGCTACATAACGTTATATGTTATAACGTATTACCATATCACGTTATACGTTATATCGTAATGCTACATAACGTTATACGTTATATCGTAAAGCTACATAACGTTATACGCTATATCGTAATGCTACTTAACGTTATACGTTATATCCTAATGCTACATAACCTTATACGTTATAACGTATTACCATATCACGTTATATGTTATATCGTAATGCTACATAATGTTATATGTTATATGGTAATGCTACATAACGTTATACGTTATAACGTATTACCATATCACGTTATACGTTATATCGTAATGCTACATAATGTGATACGTTATATCGTAAAGCTACATAACGTTATACGCTATATCGTAATGCTACATAACGTTATACGTTATATCGTAATGCTACATAATGTTATACGTTATATCGTAATGCTACATAACGTTATACGTTATAACGTATTACCATATCACGTAATACGTTATATCGTAATGCTACATAACGTTATACGTTATAACGTATTACCATATCACGTTATACGCTATATCGTAATGCTACATAACGTTATACGTTATATCGTAAAGCTACATAACGTTATACGCTATATCGTAATGCTACATAACGTTATACGTTATATCGTAATGCTACATAATGTTATACGTTATATGGTAATGCTACATAACGTTATACGTTATAACGTATTACCATATCACGTTATACGCTATATCGTAATGCTACATAACGTTATACGTTATATCGTAAAGCTACATAACGTTATACGCTATATCGTAATGCTACATAACGTTATACGTTATATCGTAATGCTACATAACCTTATACGTTATAACATATTACCATATCACGTTATATGTTATATCGTAATGCTACATAATGTTATACGTTATATGGTAATGCTACATAACGTTATACGTTATAACGTATTACCATATCACGTTATACGTTATATCGTAATGCTACATAATGTGATACGTTATATCGTAAAGCTACATAACGTTATATGCTATATCGTAATGCTACATAACGTTATACGTTATATCGTAATGCTACATAATGTTATACGTTATATCGTAATGCTACATAACGTTATACGTTATATGGTAATGCTATATAACGTTATACGTTATATCGTAATGCTACATAACGTTATACGTTATATCGTAATGCTACACAATGTTATACGTTATATCGTAATGCTACATAACGTTATACGTTGTATCGTAATGCTACGTAACGTTATATGTTATATCGTAATGCTACATAATGTTATACGCTATATCGTAATGCTACAGAACGTTATACGTTATGTCGTACTACTACATAACGTTATACGTTATATGGTAATACTACATAACGTTATACGTTATATCGTAATGCTACATAACGTTATACGTTATATCGTAAAGCTACATAACGTTATACGTTATATCGTAATGCTACATAACGTTATACGTTATATCGTAAAGCTACATAACGTTAGACGCTATATCGTAATGCTACATAACGTTATACGTTATATCGTAATGCCACATAACGTTATACGTTATGTGGTAATGCTACATAACGTTATACGTTATAACGAATTACCATATAACGTTATACGTTACATCGTAATGCTACATAACGTTATACGTTACATCGTAATGCTACATAACGTTATACGTTATATCGTAATGCTACATAGCGTTATACGTTATATGGTAATGCTACATAACGATATACGTTATAACGTGTTACCATATAACGTTATACATTACATCGTAATGCTACATAACGTTATACGTTATATCGTAATGCTACATAACGTTACACGCTATATCGTAATGCTACACAACGTTATACGTTATGTCGTACTGCCACATAACGTTATACGTTATATGGTAATGCTACATAACGTTATACGTTATAACATAATGCAACATAACGTTATACGTTATATCGTAATGCTACATAACGTTATACCTTATATCGTAATGCTACATAACGTTATACGTTACATCGTAATGCCACATAACGTTATACGTTATATCTTACTGATATATAACGTTGTACGTTATATGGTAATGCTACATAACGTTATACGTTATAACGTATTACCATATAACGTTATACGTTACATCGTAATGCTACATAACGTTATACGTTTTATCGTAATGCTACATAACGTTATACGTTATATCGTTATGCTACATAACGTTATACATTGTATCGTAATGCAACATAACGTTATACGTTATGTCGTAATGCCACATAACGTTATACGTTATATGGTAATGCTACATAACTTTATACGTTATAACGTATTACCATATATCGTTATACATTACATCGTAATGCTACATAACGTTATACGTTATCTCGTAATGCTACATAGCGTTATACGTTATATCGTAATGCTATATAACGTTATACGTTATATCGTAATGCTACATAACGTTATACGTTATAACGTATTACCATATAACGTTACACGTTATATCGTAATGCTACATAACGTTATACGTTATATCGTAATGCTACATAACGTTATACGTTATATCGTAATGCTACATAACGTTATACGCTATATCGTAATGCTACACAACGTTATACCTTATGTCGTACTGCCACATAACGTTATACGTTATATGGTAATGCTACATAACGTTATACGTTATATGGTAATGCTACATAACGTTATACGTTATAACATAATGCAACATAACGTTATACGTTATATCGTAATGCTACATAACGTTATACCTTATATCGTAATGCTACATAACGTTATACGTTACATTGTAATGCCACATAACGTTATACGTTATATCTTACTGATATATAACGTTGTACGTTATATGGTAATGCCATATAACGTTATACGTTATAACGTATTACCATATAACGTTATACGTTACATCGTAATGCTACATAACGTTATACGTTATATCGTTATGCTACATAACGTTATACATTGTGTCGTAATGCAACATAACGTTATACGTTATGTCGTAATGCCACATAACGTTATACGTTATATGGTAATGCTACATAACTTTATACGTTATAACGTATTACCATATAACGTTATACATTACATCGTAATGCTACATAACGTTATACGTTATCTCGTAATGCTACATAGCGTTATACGTTATATCGTAATGCTATATAACGTTATACGTTATATCGTAATGCTACATAACGTTATACGTTATAACGTATTACCATATAACGTTACACGTTATATCGTAATGCTACATAACGTTATACGTTATATCGTAATGCTACATAACGTTATACGTTATAACGTATTACCATATAACGTTACACGTTATATCGTAATGCTACATAACGTTATACGTTATATCGTAATGCTACATAACGTTATACGTTATGTCGTACTGCTACATAACGTTATACGTAATATGGTAATGCTACATAACGTTATACGTTATAACGTATTACCATATAACGTTATACGTTACATCGTAATGCTACATAACGTTATACGATATAACGTATTACTACATAACGTTATATGTTATATCGTACTGCTACATAACGTTATACGTTATATCGTAATGCTACATAACGTTATACGTTGTATCGTAATGCTACTTAACGTTATATGTTATATCGTAATGCTACATAATGTTATACGTTATATCGTAAAGCTACATAACGTTATACGCTATATCGTAATGCTACATAACGTTATACGTTATGTCGTACTACTACATAACGTTATACGTTATATGGTAATGCTACATAACGTTATACGTTGTATCGTAATGCTACATAACGTTATATGTTATATTGTAATGCTACATAATGTTATACGCTATATCGTAATGCTACATAGCGTTATACGTTATGTCGTACTACTACATAACGTTATACGTTATATGGTAATGCTACATAACGTTATACGTTATAACGTATTACCATATCACGTTATACGTTATATCGTAATGCTACATAACGTTATACGTTATATCGTAAAGCTACATATCGTTATACGCTATATCGTAATGCTACATAACGTTATACGTTATATCTTTCTGCTACATAACGTTATACGTTATATCGTAATGCTACATAACGTTATACGTTATATCTTTCTGCTACATAACGTTTTACGTTATATCGTAATGCTACATAACGTTATACGATATAACGTAATACTACATAACGTTATACATTATATCTTTCTGCTACATAACGTTTTACGTTATATCGTACTACTACATAACGTTATACGTTATATGGTAATGCTATATAACGTTATACGTTATATCGTAAAGCTACATAACGTTATACGATATAACGTATTACTACATAACGTTATATGTTATATCGTACTGCTACATAACGTTATACGTTATATCGTAATGCTACATAACGTTATACGTTGTATCGTAATGCTACTTAACGTTATATGTTATATCGTAATGCTACATAATGTTATACGTTATATCGTAAAGCTACATAACGTTATACGCTATATCGTAATGCTACATAACGTTATACGTTATGTCGTACTACTACATAACGTTATACGTTATATGGTAATGCTACATAACGTTATACGTTGTATCGTAATGCTACATAACGTTATATGTTATATTGTAATGCTACATAATGTTATACGCTATATCGTAATGCTACATAGCGTTATACGTTATGTCGTACTACTACATAACGTTATACGTTATATGGTAATGCTACATAACGTTATACGTTATAACGTATTACCATATCACGTTATACGTTATATCGTAATGCTACATAACGTTATACGTTATATCGTAAAGCTACATATCGTTATACGCTATATCGTAATGCTACATAACGTTATACGTTATATCTTTCTGCTACATAACGTTATACGTTATATCGTAATGCTACATAACGTTATACGTTATATCTTTCTGCTACATAACGTTTTACGTTATATCGTAATGCTACATAACGTTATACGATATAACGTAATACTACATAACGTTATACATTATATCTTTCTGCTACATAACGTTTTACGTTATATCGTAATGCTACATAACGTTATACGATATAACGTATTACTACATAACGTTATATGTTATATCGTACTGCTACATAACGTTATACGTTATATCGTAATGCTACATAACGTTATACGTTGTATCGTAATGCTACTTAACGTTATATGTTATATCGTAATGCTACATAATGTTATACGTTATATCGTAAAGCTACATAACGTTATACGCTATATCGTAATGCTACATAACGTTATACGTTATGTCGTACTACTACATAACGTTATACGTTATATGGTAATGCTACATAACGTTATACGTTGTATCGTAATGCTACATAACGTTATACCTTATATCGTAATGCTACATAACGTTATACGTTACATCGTAATGCCACATAACGTTATACGTTATATCTTACTGATATATAACGTTGTACGTTATATGGTAATGCTACATAACGTTATACGTTATAACGTATTACCATATAACGTTATACGTTACATCGTAATGCTACATAACGTTATACGTTATATCGTAATGCTACATAACGTTATAAGCTATATCGTACTGCTACATAACGTTATACGTTTTATCGTAATGCTACATAACGTTATACGTTATATCGTTATGCTACATAACGTTATACATTGTATCGTAATGCAACATAACGTTATACGTTATGTCGTAATGCCACATAACGTTATACGTTATATGGTAATGCTACATAACTTTATACGTTATAACGTATTACCATATAACGTTATACATTACATCGTAATGCTACATAACGTTATACGTTATCTCGTAATGCTACATAGCGTTATACGTTATATCGTAATGCTATATAACGTTATACGTTATATCGTAATGCTACATAACGTTATACGTTATAACGTATTACCATATAACGTTACACGTTATATCGTAATGCTACATAACGTTATACGTTATATCGTAATGCTACATAACGTTATACGTTATATCGTAATGCTACATAACGTTATACGCTATATCGTAATGCTACACAACGTTATACGTTATGTCGTACTGCCACATAACGTTATACGTTATATGGTAATGCTACATAACGTTATACGTTATATGGTAATGCTACATAACGTTATACGTTATAACATAATGCAACATAACGTTATACGTTATATCGTAATGCTACATAACGTTATACCTTATATCGTAATGCTACATAACGTTATACGTTACATTGTAATGCCACATAACGTTATACGTTATATCTTACTGATATATAACGTTGTACGTTATATGGTAATGCTACATAACGTTATACGTTATAACGTATTACCATATAACGTTATACGTTACATCGTAATGCTACATAACGTTATACGTTATATCGTAATGCTCCATAACGTTATAAGCTATATCGTACTGCTACATAACGTTATACGTTTTATCGTAATGCTACATAACGTTATACGTTATATCGTTATGCTACATAACGTTATACATTGTATCGTAATGCAACATAACGTTATACGTTATGTCGTAATGCCACATAACGTTATACGTTATATGGTAATGCTACATAACTTTATACGTTATAACGTATTACCATATAACGTTATACATTACATCGTAATGCTACATAACGTTATACGTTATAACATAATGCAACATAACGTTATACGTTATATCGTAATGCTACATAACGTTATACCTTATATCGTAATGCTACATAACGTTATACGTTACATCGTAATGCCACATAACGTTATACGTTATATCTTACTGATATATAACGTTGTACGTTATATGGTAATGCTACATAACGTTATACGTTATAACGTATTACCATATAACGTTATACGTTACATCGTAATGCTACATAACGTTATACGTTTTATCGTAATGCTACATAACGTTATACGTTATATCGTTATGCTACATAACGTTATACATTGTATCGTAATGCAACATAACGTTATACGTTATGTCGTAATGCCACATAACGTTATACGTTATATGGTAATGCTACATAACTTTATACGTTATAACGTATTACCATATATCGTTATACATTACATCGTAATGCTACATAACGTTATACGTTATCTCGTAATGCTACATAGCGTTATACGTTATATCGTAATGCTATATAACGTTATACGTTATATCGTAATGCTACATAACGTTATACGTTATAACGTATTACCATATAACGTTACACGTTATATCGTAATGCTACATAACGTTATACGTTATATCGTAATGCTACATAACGTTATACGTTATATCGTAATGCTACATAACGTTATACGCTATATCGTAATGCTACACAACGTTATACGTTATGTCGTACTGCCACATAACGTTATACGTTATATGGTAATGCTACATAACGTTATACGTTATATGGTAATGCTACATAACGTTATACGTTATAACATAATGCAACATAACGTTATACGTTATATCGTAATGCTACATAACGTTATACCTTATATCGTAATGCTACATAACGTTATACGTTACATTGTAATGCCACATAACGTTATACGTTATATCTTACTGATATATAACGTTGTACGTTATATGGTAATGCTATATAACGTTATACGTTATAACGTATTACCATATAACGTTATACGTTACATCGTAATGCTACATAACGTTATACGTTATATCGTTATGCTACATAACGTTATACATTGTGTCGTAATGCAACATAACGTTATACGTTATGTCGTAATGCCACATAACGTTATACGTTATATGGTAATGCTACATAACTTTATACGTTATAACGTATTACCATATAACGTTATACATTACATCGTAATGCTACATAACGTTATACGTTATCTCGTAATGCTACATAGCGTTATACGTTATATCGTAATGCTATATAACGTTATACGTTATATCGTAATGCTACATAACGTTATACGTTATAACGTATTACCATATAACGTTACACGTTATATCGTAATGCTACATAACGTTATACGTTATATCGTAATGCTACATAACGTTATACGTTATAACGTATTACCATATAACGTTACACGTTATATCGTAATGCTACATAACGTTATACGTTATATCGTAATGCTACATAACGTTATACGTTATGTCGTACTGCTACATAACGTTATACGTAATATGGTAATGCTACATAACGTTATACGTTATAACGTATTACCATATAACGTTATACGTTACATCGTAATGCTACATAACGTTATACGTTATATCGTAATGCTACATAACGTTATACGTTATATCGTAATGCTACATAACGTTATACGTTATACCGTAATGCTACATAACGTTATACGTTATAACGTATTACCATATAACGTTATACGTTATATCGTAATACCACATAACGTTATACGTTCTAACGTAATACCACATAACGTTATACGTTGTATCGACGTACCACTTAACGTTATACGTTATATCGTAATTCCACATAACGTTATACGCTATACCGTAATACCACATAACTTTATACGTTGTATCGTAATGTTACAAAACGTAATACGTTATAACGTATTACCCTATAGCGTAATATATTACATCGTAATGCTACATAACGTTATACGTTATATCGTAATGCTACATAACGTTATACGTTATATCTTTCTGCTACATAACGTTATACGTTATATCGTAATGCTACATAACGTTATACGTTATATCTTTCTGCTACATAACGTTATACGTTATATCGTAATGCTACATAACGTTATACGTTATATCTTTCTGCTACATAACGTTTTACGTTATATCGTAATGCTACATAACGTTATACGATATAACGTAATACTACATAACGTTATACATTATATCTTTCTGCTACATAACGTTTTACGTTATATCGTAATGCTACATAACGTTATACGATATAACGTATTACTACATAACGTTATATGTTATATCGTACTGCTACATAACGTTATACGTTATATCGTAATGCTACATAACGTTATACGTTGTATCGTAATGCTACTTAACGTTATATGTTATATCGTAATGCTACATAATGTTATACGTTATATCGTAAAGCTACATAACGTTATACGCTATATCGTAATGCTACATAACGTTATACGTTATGTCGTACTACTACATAACGTTATACGTTATATGGTAATGCTACATAACGTTATACGTTGTATCGTAATGCTACATAACGTTATATGTTATATTGTAATGCTACATAATGTTATACGCTATATCGTAATGCTACATAGCGTTATACGTTATGTCGTACTACTACATAACGTTATACGTTATATGGTAATGCTACATAACGTTATACGTTATAACGTATTACCATATCACGTTATACGTTATATCGTAATGCTACATAACGTTATACGTTATATCGTAAAGCAACATATCGTTATACGCCATATCGTAATGCTACATAACGTTATACGTTATATCTTTCTGCTACATAACGTTATACGTTATATCGTAATGCTACATAACGTTATACGTTATATCTTTCTGCTACATAACGTTTTACGTTATATCGTAATGCTACATAACGTTATACGATATAACGTAATACTACATAACGTTATACATTATATCTTTCTGCTACATAACGTTTTACGTTATATCGTAATGCTACATAACGTTATACGATATAACGTATTACTACATAACGTTATATGTTATATCGTACTGCTACATAACGCTATACGTTATATCGTAATGCTACATAACGTTATACGTTGTATCGTAATGCTACTTAAGGTTATATGTTATATCGTAATGCTACATAATGTTATACGTTATATCGTAAAGCTACATAACGTTATACGCTATATCGTAATGCTACATAACGTTATACGTTATGTCGTACTACTACATAACGTTATACGTTATATGGTAATGCTACATAACGTTATACGTTGTATCGTAATGCTACATAACGTTATACCTTATATCGTAATGCTACATAACGTTATACGTTACATCGTAATGCCACATAACGTTATACGTTATATCTTACTGATATATAACGTTGTACGTTATATGGTAATGCTACATAACGTTATACGTTATAACGTATTACCATATAACGTTATACGTTACATCGTAATGCTACATAACGTTATACGTTATATCGTAATGCTACATAACGTTATAAGCTATATCGTACTGCTACATAACGTTATACGTTTTATCGTAATGCTACATAACGTTATACGTTATATCGTTATGCTACATAACGTTATACATTGTATCGTAATGCAACATAACGTTATACGTTATGTCGTAATGCCACATAACGTTATACGTTATATGGTAATGCTACATAACTTTATACGTTATAACGTATTACCATATAACGTTATACATTACATCGTAATGCTACATAACGTTATACGTTAACTCGTAATGCTACATAGCGTTATACGTTATATCGTAATGCTATATAACGTTATACGTTATATCGTAATGCTACATAACGTTATACGTTATAACGTATTACCATATAACGTTACACGTTATATCGTAATGCTACATAACGTTATACGTTATATCGTAATGCTACATAACGTTATACGTTATATCGTAATGCTACATAACGTTATACGCTATATCGTAATGCTACACAACGTTATACGTTATGTCGTACTGCCACATAACGTTATACGTTATATGGTAATGCTACATAACGTTATACGTTATATGGTAATGCTACATAACGTTATACGTTATAACATAATGCAACATAACGTTATACGTTATATCGTAATGCTACATAACGTTATACCTTATATCGTAATGCTACATAACGTTATACGTTACATTGTAATGCCACATAACGTTATACGTTATATCTTACTGATATATAACGTTGTACGTTATATGGTAATGCTACATAACGTTATACGTTATAACGTATTACCATATAACGTTATACGTTACATCGTAATGCTACATAACGTTATACGTTATATCGTAATGCTCCATAACGTTATAAGCTATATCGTACTGCTACATAACGTTATACGTTTTATCGTAATGCTACATAACGTTATACGTTATATCGTTATGCTACATAACGTTATACATTGTATCGTAATGCAACATAACGTTATACGTTATGTCGTAATGCCACATAACGTTATACGTTATATGGTAATGCTACATAACTTTATACGTTATAACGTATTACCATATAACGTTATACATTACATCGTAATGCTACATAACGTTATACGTTATCTCGTAATGCTACATAGCGTTATACGTTATATCGTAATGCTATATAACGTTATACGTTATATCGTAATGCTACATAACGTTATACGTTATAACGTATTACCATATAACGTTACACGTTATATCGTAATGCTACATAACGTTATACGTTATATCGTAATGCTACATAACGTTATACGTTATAACGTATTACCATATAACGTTACACGTTATATCGTAATGCTACATAACGTTATACGTTATATCGTAATGCTACATAACGTTATACGTTATGTCGTACTGCTACATAACGTTATACGTAATATGGTAATGCTACATAACGTTATACGTTATAACGTATTACCATATAACGTTACACGTTATATCGTAATGCTACATAACGTTATACGTTATATCGTAATGCTACATAACGTTATACGTTATGTCGTACTGCTACATAACGTTATACGTAATATGGTAATGCTACATAACGTTATACGTTATAACGTATTACCATATAACGTTATACGTTACATCGTCATGCTACATAACGTTATACGTTATATCGTAATGCTACATAACGTTATACGTTATATCGTAATGCTACATATCGTTATACGTTATACCGTAATGCTACATAACGTTATACGTTATAACGTATTACCATATAACGTTATACGTTATATCGTAATACCACATAACGTTATACGTTCTAACGTAATACCACATAACGTTATACGTTGTATCGACGTACTACTTAACGTTATACGTTATATCGTAATACCACATAACGTTATACGCTATACCGTAATACCACATAACTTTATACGTTATATCGTAATGTTACAAAACGTAATACGTTATAACGTATTACCCTATAGCGTAATATATTACATCGTAATGCTACATAACGTTATACGTTATATCGTAATGCTACATAACGTTATACGTTATATCTTTCTGCTACATAACGTTATACGTTATATCGTAATGCTACATAACGTTATACGTTATATCTTTCTGCTACATAACGTTATACGTTATATCGTAATGCTACATAACGTTATACGTTATATCTTTCTGCTACATAACGTTTTACGTTATATCGTAATGCTACATAACGTTATACGATATAACGTAATACTACATAACGTTATACGTTATATCTTTCTGCTACATAACGTTTTACGTTATATCGTAATGCTACATAACGTTATACGATATAACGTATTACTACATAACGTTATATGTTATATCGTACTGCTACATAACGTTATACGTTATATCGTAATGCTACATAACGTTATACGTTGTATCGTAATGCTACTTAACGTTATATGTTATATCGTAATGCTACATAATGTTATACGTTATATCGTAAAGCTACATAACGTTATACGCTATATCGTAATGCTACATAACGTTATACGTTATGTCGTACTACTACATAACGTTATACGTTATATGGTAATGCTACATAACGTTATACGTTGTATCGTAATGCTACATAACGTTATATGTTATATTGTAATGCTACATAATGTTATACGCTATATCGTAATGCTACATAACGTTATACGTTATGTCGTACTACTACATAACGTTATACGTTATATGGTAATGCTACATAACGTTATACGTTATAACGTATTACCATATCACGTTATACGTTATATCGTAATGCTACATAACGTTATACGTTATATCGTAAAGCTACATATCGTTATACGCTATATCGTAATGCTACATAACGTTCTACGTTATAACGTATTACCATATCACGTTATACGTTATATCGTAATGCTACATAACGTTATGCGTTATATCGTAAAGCTACTTAACGTTATAAGCTATATCGTACTGCTACATAACGTTATACGTTGTAACGTATTACCATATCACGTTATACGTTATATCGTAATGCTACATAACGTTATACGTTATATCGTAAAGCTACATAACGTTAGACGCTATATCGTAATGCTACATAACGTTATACGTTATATCGTAATGCTACATAACGTTATACGTTATGTGGTAATGCTACATAACGTTATACGTTATAACGAATTACCATATAACGTAATACGTTACATCGTAATGCTACATAACGTTATACGTTACATCGTAATGCTACATAACGTTATACGTTATATCGTAATGGTACATAGCGTTATACGTTATGTGGTAATGCTACATAACGTTATACGTTATAACGAATTACCATATAACGTTATACGTTACATCGTAATGCTACATAACGTTATACGTTACATCGTAATGCTACATAACGTTATACGTTATATCGTAATGCTACATAGCGTTATACGTTATATGGTAATGCTACATAACGATATACGTTATAACGTGTTACCATTTAACGTTATACATTACATCGTAATGCTACATAACGTTATACGTTATATCGTAATGCTACATAACGTTATACCTTATATCGTAATGCTACATAACGTTATACGTTACATCGTAATGCCACATAACGTTATACGTTATATCTTACTGATATATAACGTTGTACGTTATATGGTAATGCTAGATAACGTTATACGTTATAACGTATTACCATATAACGTTATACGTTACATCGTAATGCTACATAACGTTATACGTTATATCGTAATGCTACATAACGTTATAAGCTATATCGTACTGCTACATAACGTTATACGTTTTATCGTAATGCTACATAACGTTATACGTTATATCGTTATGCTACATAACGTTATACATTGTATCGTAATGCAACATAACGTTATACGTTATGTCGTAATGCCACATAACGTTATACGTTATATGGTAATGCTACATAACTTTATACGTTATAACGTATTACCATATAACGTTATACATTACATCGCAATGCTACATAACGTTATACGTTATCTCGTAATGCTACATAGCGTTATACGTTATATCGTACTGCTACATAACGTTATACGTTGTATCGTAATGCTACATAACGTTATATGATATATCGTAATGCTACATAATGTTATACGCTATATCGTAATGCTACATAACGTTATACGTTATATCGTAAAGCTACATAACGTTATACGCTATATCCTGATGCTACATAATGTTATACGTTATATCGTAATGCTACATAATTTTATACGTTATATCGTAATGCTACATAACGTTCTACGTTATAACGTATTACCATATCACGTTATACGTTATATCGTAATGCTACATAACGTTATGCGTTATATCGTAAAGCTACTTAACGTTATAAGCTATATCGTACTGCTACATAACGTTATACGTTATAACGTATTACCATATCACGTTATACGTTATATCGTAATGCTACATAACGTTATACGTTATATCGTAAAGCTACATAACGTTAGACGCTATATCGTAATGCTACATAACGTTATACGTTATATCGTAATGCTACATAACGTTATACGTTATGTGGTAATGCTACATAACGTTATACGTTATAACGAATTACCATATAACGTAATACGTTACATCGTAATGCTACATAACGTTATACGTTACATCGTAATGCTACATAACGTTATACGTTATATCGTAATGGTACATAGCGTTATACGTTATATGGTAATGCTACATAACGATATACGTTATAACGTGTTACCATATAACGTTATACATTACATCGTAATGCTACATAACGTTATACGTTATATCGTAATGCTACATAACGTTATACGCTATATCGTAATGCTACACAACGTTATACGATATGTCGTACTGCCACATAACGTTATACGTTATATCGTAATGCTACATAATGTTATACGTTATATCGTAATGCTACATAACGTTATACGTTATAACGTATTACCATATCACGTAATACGTTATATCGTAATGCTACATAACGTTATACGTTATAACGTATTACCATATCACGTTATACGCTATATCGTAATGCTACATAACGTTATACGTTATATCGTAAAGCTACATAACGTTATACGCTATATCGTAATGCTACATAACGTTATACGTTATGTCGTACTACTACATAACGTTATACGTTATATGGTAATGCTACATAACGTTATACGTTATAACGTATTACCATATCACGTTATACGTTATATCGTAATGCTACATAACGTTATACGTTATATCGTAAAGCTACATAACGTTATACGCTATATCGTAATGCTACATAACGTTATACGTTATATCGTAATGCTACATAATGTTATACGTTATATCGTAATGCTACATAACGTTATACGTTATAACGTATTACCATATCACGTTATACGTTATATCGTAATGCTACATAACGTTATACGTTATAACGTATTACCATATCACGTTATACGTTATATCGTAATGCTACATAACGTTATACGTTATATCGTAAAGCTACATAACGTTATACGCTATATCGTAATGCTACATAACGTTATACGTTATATCGTAATGCTACATAATGTTATACGTTATATGGTAATGCTACATAACGTTATACGTTATAGCGTATTACCATATCACGTTATACGCTATATCGTAATGCTACATAGCGTTATACGTTATATCGTAAAGCTACATAACGTTATACGCTATATCGTAATGCTACATAACGTTATACGTTATATCGTAATGCTACATAACGTTATACGTTATAACGTATTACCATAGCACGTTATATGTTATATCGTAATGCTACATAATGTTATACGTTATATGGTAATGCTACATAACGTTATACGTTATAACGTATTACCATATCACGTTATACGTTATATCGTAATGCTACATAACGTGATACGTTATATCGTAAAGCTACATAACGTTATACGCTATATCGTAATGCTACATAACGTTATACGTTATATCGTAATGCTACATAATGTTATACGTTATATCGTAATGCTACATAACGTTATACGTTATAACGTATTACCATATCACGTAATACGTTATATCGTATTGCTACATAACGTTATACGTTATAACGTATTACCATATCACGTTATACGCTATATCGTAATGCTACATAACGTTATACGTTATATCGTAAAGCTACATAACGTTATACGCTATATCGTAATGCTACATAACGTTATACGTTATATCGTAATGCTACATAATGTTATACGTTATATCGTAATGCTACATAACGTTATACGTTATAACGTATTACCATATCACGTTATACGTTATATCGTAATGCTACATAACGTTATACGTTATATCGTAAAGCTACATAACGTTATACGCTATATCGTAATGCTACATAACGTTATACGTTATATCGTAATGCTACATAATGTTATACGTTATATGGTAATGCTACATAACGTTATACGTTATAACGTATTACCATATCACGTTATACGCTATATCGTAATGCTACATAACGTTATACGTTATATCGTAAAGCTACATAACGTTATACGCTATATCGTAATGCTACATAACGTTATACGTTATATCGTAATGCTACATAACCTTATACGTTATAACGTATTACCATATCACGTTATATGTTATATCGTAATGCTACATAATGTTATACGTTATATGCTAATGCTACATAACGTTATACGTTATAACGTATTACCATATCACGTTATACGTTATATCGTAATGCTACATAATGTGATACGTTATATCGTAAAGCTACATAACGTTATACGCTATATCGTAATGCTACATAACGTTATACGTTATATCGTAATGCTACATAATGTTATACGTTATATCGTAATGCTACATAACGTTATACGTTATAACGTATTACCATATCACGTAATACGTTATATCGTAATGCTACATAACGTTATACGTTATAACGTATTACCATATCACGTTATACGCTATATCGTAATGCTACATAACGTTATACGTTATATCGTAAAGCTACATAACGTTATACGCTATATCGTAATGCTACATAACGTTATACGTTATATCGTAATGCTACATAATGTTATACGTTATATCGTAATGCTACATAACGTTCTACGTTATAACGTATTACCATATCACGTTATACGTTATATCGTAATGCTACATAACGTTATGCGTTATATCGTAAAGCTACTTAACGTTATAAGCTATATCGTACTGCTACATAACGTTATACGTTATAACGTATTACCATATCACGTTATACGTTATATCGTAATGCTACATAACGTTATACGTTATATCGTAAAGCTACATAACGTTAGACGCTATATCGTAATGCTACATAACGTTATACGTTATATCGTAATGCTACATAACGTTATACGTTATGTGGTAATGCTACATAACGTTATACGTTATAACGAATTACCATATAACGTAATACGTTACATCGTAATGCTACATAACGTTATACGTTACATCGTAATGCTACATAACGTTATACGTTATATCGTAATGGTACATAGCGTTATACGTTATATGGTAATGCTACATAACGATATACGTTATAACGTGTTACCATATAACGTTATACATTACATCGTAATGCTACATAACGTTATACGTTATATTGTAATGCTACATAACGTTATACGCTATATCGTAATGCTACACAACGTTATACGATATGTCGTACTGCCACATAACGTTATACGTTATATCGTAATGCTACATAATGTTATACGTTATATCGTAATGCTACATAACGTTATACGTTATAACGTATTACCATATCACGTAATACGTTATATCGTAATGCTACATAACGTTATACGTTATAACGTATTACCATATCACGTTATACGCTATATCGTAATGCTACATAACGTTATACGTTATATCGTAAAGCTACATAACGTTATACGCTATATCGTAATGCTACATAACGTTATACGTTATGTCGTACTACTACATAACGTTATACGTTATATGGTAATGCTACATAACGTTATACGTTATAACGTATTACCATATCACGTTATACGTTATATCGTAATGCTACATAACGTTATACGTTATATCGTAAAGCTACATAACGTTATACGCTATATCGTAATGCTACATAACGTTATACGTTATATCGTAATGCTACATAATGTTATACGTTATATCGTAATGCTACATAACGTTATACGTTATAACGTATTACCATATCACGTTATACGTTATATCGTAATGCTACATAACGTTATACGTTATAACGTATTACCATATCACGTTATACGTTATATCGTAATGCTACATAACGTTATACGTTATATCGTAAAGCTACATAACGTTATACGTTATATCGTAATGCTACATAATGTTATACGTTATATGGTAATGCTACATAACGTTATACGTTATAGCGTATTACCATATCACGTTATACGCTATATCGTAATGCTACATAGCGTTATACGTTATATCGTAAAGCTACATAACGTTATACGCTATATCGTAATGCTACATAACGTTATACGTTATATCGTAATGCTTCATAACGTTATACGTTATAACGTATTACCATAGCACGTTATATGTTATATCGTAATGCTACATAATGTTATACGTTATATGGTAATGCTACATAACGTTATACGTTATAACGTATTACCATATCACGTTATACGTTATATCGTAATGCTACATAACGTGATACGTTATATCGTAAAGCTACATAACGTTATACGCTATATCGTAATGCTACATAACGTTATACGTTATATCGTAATGCTACATAATGTTATACGTTATATCGTAATGCTACATAACGTTATACGTTATAACGTATTACCATATCACGTAATACGTTATATCGTATTGCTACATAACGTTATACGTTATAACGTATTACCATATCACGTTATACGCTATATCGTAATGCTACATAACGTTATACGTTATATCGTAAAGCTACATAACGTTATACGCTATATCGTAATGCTACATAACGTTATACGTTATATCGTAATGCTACATAATGTTATACGTTATATGGTAATGCTACATAACGTTATACGTTATAACGTATTACCATATCACGTTATACGCTATATCGTAATGCTACATAACGTTATACGTTATATCGTAAAGCTACATAACGTTATACGCTATATCGTAATGCTACATAACGTTATACGTTATATCGTAATGCTACATAACCTTATACGTTATAACGTATTACCATATCACGTTATATGTTATATCGTAATGCTACATAATGTTATACGTTATATGGTAATGCTACATAACGTTATACGTTATAACGTATTACCATATCACGTTATACGTTATATCGTAATGCTACATAATGTGATACGTTATATCGTAAAGCTACATAACGTTATACGCTATATCGTAATGCTACATAACGCTATACGTTATATCGTAATGCTACATAATGTTATACGTTATATCGTAATGCTACATAACGTTATACGTTATAACGTATTACCATATCACGTAATACGTTATATCGTAATGCTACATAACGTTATACGTTATAACGTATTACCATATCACGTTATACGCTATATCGTAATGCTACATAACGTTATACGTTATATCGTAAAGCTACATAACGTTATACGCTATATCGTAATGCTACATAACGTTATACGTTATATCGTAATGCTACATAATGTTATACGTTATATCGTAATGCTACATAACGTTATACGTTATAACGTATTACCATATCACGTTATACGTTATATCGTAATGCTACATAACGTTATACGTTATATCGTAAAGCTACATAACGTTATACGCTATATCGTAATGCTACATAACGTTATACGTTATATCGTAATGCTACATAATGTTATACGTTATATGGTAATGCTACATAACGTTATACGTTATAACGTATTACCATATCACGTTATACGCTATATCGTAATGCTACATAACGTTATACGTTATATCGTAAAGCTACATAACGTTATACGCTATATCGTAATGCTACATAACGTTATACGTTATATCGTAATGCTACATAACCTTATACGTTATAACATATTACCATATCACGTTATATGTTATATCGTAATGCTACATAATGTTATACGTTATATGGTAATGCTACATAACGTTATACGTTATAACGTATTACCATATCACGTTATACGTTATATCGTAATGCTACATAATGTGATACGTTATATCGTAAAGCTACATAACGTTATACGCTATATCGTAATGCTACATAACGTTATACGTTATATCGTAATGCTACATAATGTTATACGTTATATCGTAATGCTACATAACGTTATACGTTATAACGTATTACCATATCACGTAATACGTTATATCGTAATGCTACATAACGTTATACGTTATAACGTATTACCATATCACGTTATACGCTATATCGTAATGCTACATAACGTTATACGTTATATCGTAAAGCTACATAACGTTATACGCTATATCGTAATGCTACATAACGTTATACGTTATATCGTAATGCTACATAACGTTATACGTTATATGGTAATGCTATATAACGTTATACGTTATATCGTAATGCTACATAACGTTATACGTTATATCGTAATGCTACACAATGTTATACGTTATATCGTAATGCTACATAACGTTATACGTTGTATCGTAATGCTACGTAACGTTATATGTTATATCGTAATGCTACATAATGTTATACGCTATATCGTAATGCTACAGAACGTTATACGTTATGTCGTACTACTACATAACGTTATACGTTATATGGTAATACTACATAACGTTATACGTTATATCGTAATGCTACATAAAGTTATACGTTATATCGTAAAGCTACATAACGTTATACGCTATATCCTAATGCTACATAATGTTATACGTTATATCGTAATGCTACATAATTTTATACGTTATATCGTAATGCTACATAACGTTCTACGTTATAACGTATTACCATATCACGTTATACGTTATATCGTAATGCTACATAACGTTATGCGTTATATCGTAAAGCTACTTAACGTTATAAGCTATACCGTACTGCTACATAACGTTATAAGCTATATCGTACTGCTACATAACGTTATACGTTATAACGTATTACCATATCACGTTATACGTTATATCGTAATGCTACATAACGTTATACGTTATATCGTAAAGCTACATAACGTTAGACGCTATATCGTAATGCTACATAACGTTATACGTTATATCGTAATGCCACATAACGTTATACGTTATGTGGTAATGCTACATAACGTTATACGTTATAACGAATTACCATATAACGTTATACGTTACATCGTAATGCTACATAACGTTATACGTTACATCGTAATGCTACATAACGTTATACGTTATATCGTAATGCTACATAGCGTTATACGTTATATGGTAATGCTACATAACGATATACGTTATAACGTGTTACCATATAACGTTATACATTACATCGTAATGCTACATAACGTTATACGTTATATCGTAATGCTACATAACGTTACACGCTATATCGTAATGCTACACAACGTTATACGTTATGTCGTACTGCCACATAACGTTATACGTTATATGGTAATGCTACATAACGTTATACGTTATAACGTATTACCATATAACGTTATACGTTACATCGTAATGCTACATAACGTTATACGTTATATCGTAATGCTACATAACGTTATACCTTATATCGTAATGCTACATAACGTTATACGTTACATCGTAATGCCACATAACGTTATACGTTATATCTTACTGATATATAACGTTGTACGTTATATGGTAATGCTACATAACGTTATACGTTATAACGTATTACCATATAACGTTATACGTTACATCGTAATGCTACATAACGTTATACGTTATATCGTAATGCTACATAACGTTATAAGCTATATCGTACTGCTACATAACGTTATACGTTTTATCGTAATGCTACATAACGTTATACGTTATATCGTTATGCTACATAACGTTATACATTGTATCGTAATGCAACATAACGTTATACGTTATGTCGTAATGCCACATAACGTTATACGTTATATGGTAATGCTACATAACTTTATACGTTATAACGTATTACCATATAACGTTATACATTACATCGTAATGCTACATAACGTTATACGTTATCTCGTAATGCTACATAGCGTTATACGTTATATCGTAATGCTATATAACGTTATACGTTATATCGTAATGCTACATAACGTTATACGTTATAACGTATTACCATATAACGTTACACGTTATATCGTAATGCTACATAACGTTATACGTTATATCGTAATGCTACATAACGTTATACGTTATATCGTAATGCTACATAACGTTATACGCTATATCGTAATGCTACACAACGTTATACGTTATGTCGTACTGCCACATAACGTTATACGTTATATGGTAATGCTACATAACGTTATACGTTATATGGTAATGCTACATAACGTTATACGTTATAACATAATGCAACATAACGTTATACGTTATATCGTAATGCTACATAACGTTATACCTTATATCGTAATGCTACATAACGTTATACGTTACATTGTAATGCCACATAACGTTATACGTTATATCTTACTGATATATAACGTTGTACGTTATATGGTAATGCTACATAACGTTATACGTTATAACGTATTACCATATAACGTTATACGTTACATCGTAATGCTACATAACGTTATACGTTATATCGTAATGCTCCATAACGTTATAAGCTATATCGTACAGCTACATAACGTTATACGTTTTATCGTAATGCTACATAACGTTATACGTTATATCGTTATGCTACATAACGTTATACATTGTATCGTAATGCAACATAACGTTATACGTTATGTCGTAATGCCACATAACGTTATACGTTATATGGTAATGCTACATAACTTTATACGTTATAACGTATTACCATATAACGTTATACATTACATCGTAATGCTACATAACTTTATACGTTATCTCGTAATGCTACATAGCGTTATACGTTATATCGTAATGCTATATAACGTTATACGTTATATCGTAATGCTACATAACGTTATACGTTATAACGTATTACCATATAACGTTACACGTTATATCGTAATGCTACATAACGTTATACGTTATATCGTAATGCTACATAACGTTATACGTCATAACGTATTACCATATAACGTTACACGTTATATCGTAATGCTACATAACGTTATACGTTATATCGTAATGCTACATAACGTTATACGTTATGTCGTACTGCTACATAACGTTATACGTAATATGGTAATGCTACATAACGTTATACGTTATAACGTATTACCATATAACGTTATACGTTACATCGTAATGCTACATAACGTTATACGTTATATCGTAATGCTACATAACGTTATACGTTATATCGTAATGCTACATAACGTTATACGTTATACCGTAATGCTACATAACGTTATACGTTATAACGTATTACCATATAACGTTATACGTTATATCGTAATACCACATAACGTTATACGTTCTAACGTAATACCACATAACGTTATACGTTGTATCGACGTACCACTTAACGTTATACGTTATATCGTAATACCACATAACGTTATACGCTATACCGTAATACCACATAACTTTATACGTTATATCGTAATGTTACAAAACGTAATACGTTATAACGTATTACCCTATAGCGTAATATATTACATCGTAATGCTACATAACGTTATACGTTATATCGTAATGCTACATAACGTTATACGTTATATCTTTCTGCTACATAACGTTATACGTTATATCGTAATGCTACATAACGTTATACGTTATATCTTTCTGCTACATAACGTTATACGTTATATCGCAATGCTACATAACGTTATACGTTATATCTTTCTGCTACATAACGTTTTACGTTATATCGTAATGCTACATAACGTTATACGATATAACGTAATACTACATAACGTTATACATTATATCTTTCTGCTACATAACGTTTTACGTTATATCGTAATGCTACATAACGTTATACGATATAACGTATTACTACATAACGTTATATGTTATATCGTACTGCTACATAACGTTATACGTTATATCGTAATGCTACATAACGTTATACGTTGTATCGTAATGCTACTTAACGTTATATGTTATATCGTAATGCTACATAATGTTATACGTTATATCGTAAAGCTACATAACGTTATACGCTATATCGTAATGCTACATAACGTTATACGTTATGTCGTACTACTACATAACGTTATACGTTATATGGTAATGCTACATAACGTTATACGTTGTATCGTAATGCTACATAACGTTATATGTTATATTGTAATGCTACATAATGTTATACGCTATATCGTAATGCTACATAACGTTATACGTTATGTCGTACTACTACATAACGTTATACGTTATATGGTAATGCTACATAACGTTATACGTTATAACGTATTACCATATCACGTTATACGTTATATCGTAATGCTACATAACGTTATACGTTATATCGTAAAGCTACATATCGTTATACGCTATATCGTAATGCTACATAACGTTATACGTTATATCTTTCTGCTACATAACGTTATACGTTATATCGTAATGCTACATAACGTTATACGTTATATCTTTCTGCTACATAACGTTTTACGTTATATCGTAATGCTACATAACGTTATACGATATAACGTAATACTACATAACGTTATATGTTATATCGTACTGCTACATAACGTTATACGTTATGTCGTAATGCTACATAACGTTATACGTTGTATCGTAATGCTACTTAACGTTATATGTTATATCGTAATGCTACATAATGTTATACGTTATATCGTAAAGCTACATAACGTTATACGCTATATCGTAATGCTACATAACGTTATACGTTATGTCGTACTACTACATAACGTTATACGTTATATGGTAATGCTACATAACGTTATACGTTGTATCGTAATGCTACATAACGTTATACCTTATATCGTAATGCTACATAACGTTATACGTTACATCGTAATGCCACATAACGTTATACGTTATATCTTACTGATATATAACGTTGTACGTTATATGGTAATGCTACATAACGTTATACGTTATAACGTATTACCATATAACGTTATACGTTACATCGTAATGCTACATAACGTTATACGTTATATCGTAATGCTACATAACGTTATAAGCTATATCGTACTGCTACATAACGTTATACGTTTTATCGTAATGCTACATAACGTTATACGATATATCGTTATGCTACATAACGTTATACATTGTATCGTAATGCAACATAACGTTATACGTTATGTCGTAATGCCACATAACGTTATACGTTATATGGTAATGCTACATAACTTTATACGTTATAACGTATTACCATATAACGTTATACATTACATCGTAATGCTACATAACGTTATACGTTATCTCGTAATGCTACATAGCGTTATACGTTATATCGTAATGCTATATAACGTTATACGTTATATCGTAATGCTACATAACGTTATACGCTATATCGTAATGCTACATAACGTTATACGTTATATCGTAATGCTACATAATGTTATACGTTATATCGTAATGCTACATAACGTTATACGTTATAACGTATTACCATATCACGTAATACGTTATATCGTAATGCTACATAACGTTATACGTTATATCGTAAAGCTACATAACGTTATACGCTATATCGTAATGCTACATAACGTTATACGTTATATCGTAATGCTACATAATGTTATACGTTATATGGTAATGCTACATAACGTTATACGTTATAACGTATTACCATATCACGTTATACGCTATATCGTAATGCTACATAACGTTATACGTTATATCGTAATGCTATATAACGTTATACGTTATATCGTAATGCTACATAACGTTATACGTTATAACGTATTACCATATCACGTTATACGCTATATCGTAATGCTACATAACGTTATACGTTATATCGTAAAGCTACATAACGTTATACGCTATATCGTAATGCTACATAACGTTATACGTTATATCGTAATGCTACATAATGTTATACGTTATATCGTAATGCTACATAACGTTATACGTTATAACGTATTACCATATCACGTAATACGTTATATCGTAATGCTACATAACGTTATACGTTATAACGTATTACCATATCACGTTACACGCTATATCGTAATGCTACATAACGTTATACGTTATATCGTAAAGCTACATAACGTTATACGCTATATCGTAATGCTACATAACGTTATACGTTATATCGTAATGCTACATAATGTTATACGTTATATCGTAATGCTACATAACGTTATACGTTATAACGTATTACCATATCACGTTATACGTTATATCGTAATGCTACATAACGTTATACGTTATATCGTAAAGCTACATAACGTTATACGTTATATCGTAAAGCTACATAACGTTATACGCTATATCGTAATGCTACATAACGTTATACGTTATATCGTAATGCTACATAACCTTATACGTTATAACATATTACCATATCACGTTATATGTTATATCGTAATGCTACATAATGTTATACGTTATATGGTAATGCTACATAACGTTATACGTTATAACATATTACCATATCACGTTATACGTTATATCGTAATGCTACATAATGTGATACGTTATATCGTAAAGCTACATAACGTTATACGCTATATCGTAATGCTACATAACGTTATACGTTATATCGTAATGCTACATAATGTTATACGTTATATCGTAATGCTACATAACGTTATACGTTATAACGTATTACCATATCACGTAATACGTTATATCGTAATGCTACATAACGTTATACGTTATAACGTATTACCATATCACGTTATACGCTATATCGTACTGCTACATAACGTTATACGTTATATCGTAATGCTACATAACGTTATACGTTATATCGTAATGATACATAACGTTATACGTTATATCGTAATGCTACATAACGTTATACGTTATATCGTAATGCTACATAACGTTATACGTTATATGGTAATGCTATATAACGTTATACGTTATATCGTAATGCTACATAACGTTATACGTTATATCGTAATGCTACACAATGTTATACGTTATATCGTAATGCTACATAACGTTATACGTTGTATCGTAATGCTACGTAACGTTATATGTTATATCGTAATGCTACATAATGTTATACGCTATATCGTAATGCTACAGAACGTTATACGTTATGTCGTACTACTACATAACGTTATACGTTATATGGTAATACTACATAACGTTATACGTTATATCGTAATGCTACATAACGTTATACGTTATATCGTAAAGCTACATAACGTTATACGCTATATCCTAATGCTACATAATGTTATACGTTATATCGTAATGCTACATAATTTTATACGTTATATCGTAATGCTACATAACGTTCTACGTTATAACGTATTACCATATCACGTTATACGTTATATCGTAATGCTACATAACGTTATGCGTTATATCGTAAAGCTACTTAACGTTATAAGCTATATCGTACTGCTACATAACGTTATAAGCTATATCGTACTGCTACATAACGTTATACGTTATAACGTATTACCATATCACGTTATACGTTATATCGTAATGCTACATAACGTTATACGTTATATCGTAAAGCTACATAACGTTAGACGCTATATCGTAATGCTACATAACGTTATACGTTATATCGTAATGCCACATAACGTTATACGTTATGTGGTAATGCTACATAACGTTATACGTTATAACGAATTACCATATAACGTTATACGTTACATCGTAATGCTACATAACGTTATACGTTACATCGTAATGCTACATAACGTTATACGTTATATCGTAATGCAACATAGCGTTATACGTTATATGGTAATGCTACATAACGATATACGTTATAACGTGTTACCATATAACGTTATACATTACATCGTAATGCTACATAACGTTATACGTTATATCGTAATGCTACATAACGTTACACGCTATATCGTAATGCTACACAACGTTATACGTTATGTCGTACTGCCACATAACGTTATACGTTATATGGTAATGCTACATAACGTTATACGTTATAACGTATTACCATATAACGTTATACGTTACATCGTAATGCTACATAACGTTATACGTTATATCGTAATGCTACATAACGTTATACCTTATATCGTAATGCTACATAACGTTATACGTTACATCGTAATGCCACATAACGTTATACGTTATATCTTACTGATATATAACGTTGTACGTTATATGGTAATGCTACATAACGTTATACGTTATAACGTATTACCATATAACGTTATACGTTACATCGTAATGCTACATAACGTTATACGTTATATCGTAATGCTACATAACGTTATAAGCTATATCGTACAGCTACATAACGTTATACGTTTTATCGTAATGCTACATAACGTTATACGTTATATCGTTATGCTACATAACGTTATACATTGTATCGTAATGCAACATAACGTTATACGTTATGTCGTAATGCCACATAACGTTATACGTTATATGGTAATGCTACATAACTTTATACGTTATAACGTATTACCATATAACGTTATACATTACATCGTAATGCTACATAACGTTATACGTTATCTCGTAATGCTACATAGCGTTATACGTTATATCGTAATGCTATATAACGTTATACGTTATATCGTAATGCTACATAACGTTATACGTTATAACGTATTACCATATAACGTTACACGTTATATCGTAATGCTACATAACGTTATACGTTATATCGTAATGCTACATAACGTTATACGTTATATCGTAATGCTACATAACGTTATACGTTATATCGTAATGCTACATAACGTTATACGTTATAACGTATTACCATATAACGTTACACGTTATATCGTAATGCTACATAACGTTATACGTTATATCGTAATGCTACATAACGTTATACGTTATGTCGTACTGCTACATAACGTTATACGTAATATGGTAATGCTACATAACGTTATACGTTATAACGTATTACCATATAACGTTATACGTTACATCGTAATGCTACATAACGTTATACGTTATATCGTAATGCTACATAACGTTATACGTTATACCGTAATGCTACATAACGTTATACGTTATAACGTATTACCATATAACGTTATACGTTATATCGTAATACCACATAACGTTATACGTTCTAACGTAATACCACATAACGTTATACGTTGTATCGACGTACCACTTAACGTTATACGTTATATCGTAATACCACATAACGTTATACGCTATACCGTAATACCACATAACTTTATACGTTATATCGTAATGTTACAAAACGTAATACGTTATAACGTATTACCCTATAGCGTAATATATTACATCGTAATGCTACATAACGTTATACGTTATATCGTAATGCTACATAACGTTATACGTTATATCTTTCTGCTACATAACGTTATACGTTATATCGTAATGCTACATAACGTTATACGTTATATCTTTCTGCTACATAACGTTATACGTTATATCGTAATGCTACATAACGTTATACGTTATATCTTTCTGCTACATAACGTTTTACGTTATATCGTAATGCTACATAACGTTATACGATATAACGTAATACTACATAACGTTATACATTATATCTTTCTGCTACATAACGTTTTACGTTATATCGTAATGCTACATAACGTTATACGATATAACGTATTACTACATAACGTTATATGTTATATCGTACTGCTACATAACGTTATACGTTATATCGTAATGCTACATAACGTTATACGTTGTATCGTAATGCTACTTAACGTTATATGTTATATCGTAATGCTACATAATGTTATACGTTATATCGTAAAGCTACATAACGTTATACGCTATATCGTAATGCTACATAACGTTATACGTTATGTCGTACTACTACATAACGTTATACGTTATATGGTAATGCTACATAACGTTATACGTTGTATCGTAATGCTACATAACGTTATATGTTATATTGTAATGCTACATAATGTTATACGCTATATCGTAATGCTACATAACGTTATACGTTATGTCGTACTACTACATAACGTTATACGTTATATGGTAATGCTACATAACGTTATACGTTATAACGTATTACCATATCACGTTATACGTTATATGGTAATGCTACATAACGTTATACGTTGTATCGTAATGCTACATAATGTTATACGTTATATCGTAAAGCTACATAACGTTATACGCTATATCGTAATGCTACATAACGTTATACGTTATGTCGTACTACTACATAACGTTATACGTTATATGGTAATGCTACATAACGTTATACGTTGTATCGTAATGCTACATAATGTTATACGTTATATCGTAAAGCTACATAACGTTATACGCTATATCGTAATGCTACATAACGTTATACGTTATGTCGTACTACTACATAACGTTATACGTTATATGGTAATGCTACATAACGTTATACGTTGTATCGTAATGCTACATAACGTTATATGTTATATTGTAATGCTACATAATGTTATACGATATATCGTAATGCTACATAACGTTATACGTTATGTCGTACTACTACATAACGTTATACGTTATATGGTAATGCTACGTAACGTTATACGTTATAACGTATTACCATATCACGTTATACGTTATATCGTAATGCTACATAACGTTATACGTTATATCGTAAAGCTACATATCGTTATACGCTATATCGTAATGCTACATAACGTTATACGTTATATCTTTCTGCTACATAACGTTATACGTTATATCGTAATGCTACATAACGTTATACGTTATATCTTTCTGCTACATAACGTTTTACGTTATATCGTAATGCTACATAACGTTATACGATATAACGTAATACTACATAACGTTATACATTATATCTTTCTGCTACATAACGTTTTACGTTATATCGTAATGCTACATAACGTTATACGATATAACGTATTACTACATAACGTTATATGTTATATCGTACTGCTACATAACGTTATACGTTATATCGTAATGCTACATAACGTTATACGTTGTATCGTAATGCTACATAACGTTATACCTTATATCGTAATGCTACATAACGTTATACGTTACATCGTAATGCCACATAACGTTATACGTTATATCTTACTGATATATAACGTTGTACGTTATATGGTAATGCTACATAACGTTATACGTTATAACGTATTACCATATAACGTTATACGTTACATCGTAATGCTACATAACGTTATACGTTATATCGTAATGCTACATAACGTTATAAGCTATATCGTACTGCTACATAACGTTATACGTTTTATCGTAATGCTACATAACGTTATACGTTATATCGTTATGCTACATAACGTTATACATTGTATCGTAATGCAACATAACGTTATACGTTATGTCGTAATGCCACATAACGTTATACGTTATATGGTAATGCTACATAACTTTATACGTTATAACGTATTACCATATAACGTTATACATTACATCGTAATGCTACATAACGTTATACGTTATCTCGTAATGCTACATAGCGTTATACGTTATATCGTAATGCTATATAACGTTATACGTTATATCGTAATGCTACATAACGTTATACGTTATAACGTATTACCATATAACGTTACACGTTATATCGTAATGCTACATAACGTTATACGTTATATCGTAATGCTACATAACGTTATACGTTATATCGTAATGCTACATAACGTTATACGCTATATCGTAATGCTACACAACGTTATACGTTATGTCGTACTGCCACATAACGTTATACGTTATATGGTAATGCTACATAACGTTATACGTTATATGGTAATGCTACATAACGTTATACGTTATAACATAATGCAACATAACGTTATACGTTATATCGTAATGCTACATAACGTTATACCTTATATCGTAATGCTACATAACGTTATACGTTACATTGTAATGCCACATAACGTTATACGTTATATCTTACTGATATATAACGTTGTACGTTATATGGTAATGCTACATAACGTTATACGTTATAACGTATTACCATATAACGTTATACGTTACATCGTAATGCTACATAACGTTATACGTTATATCGTAATGCTCCATAACGTTATAAGCTATATCGTACTGCTACATAACGTTATACGTTTTATCGTAATGCTACATAACGTTATACGTTATATCGTTATGCTACATAACGTTATACATTGTATCGTAATGCAACATAACGTTATACGTTATGTCGTAATGCCACATAACGTTATACGTTATATGGTAATGCTACATAACTTTATACGTTATAACGTATTACCATATAACGTTATACATTACATCGTAATGCTACATAACGTTATACGTTATCTCGTAATGCTACATAGCGTTATACGTTATATCGTAATGCTATATAACGTTATACGTTATATCGTAATGCTACATAACGTTATACGTTATAACGTATTACCATATAACGTTACACGTTATATCGTAATGCTACATAACGTTATACGTTATATCGTAATGCTACATAACGTTATACGTTATAACGTATTACCATATATCGTTACACGTTATATCGTAATGCTACATAACGTTATACGTTATATCGTAATGCTACATAACGTTATACGTTATGTCGTACTGCTACATAACGTTATACGTAATATGGTAATGCTACATAACGTTATACGTTATAACGTATTACCATATAACGTTATACGTTACATCGTAATGCTACATAACGTTATACGTTATATCGTAATGCTACATAACGTTATACGTTATATCGTAATGCTACATAACGTTATACGTTATACCGTAATGCTACATAACGTTATACGTTATAACGTATTACCATATAACGTTATACGTTATATCGTAATACCACATAACGTTATACGTTCTAACGTAATACCACATAACGTTATACGTTGTATCGACGTACCACTTAACGTTATACGTTATATCGTAATACCACATAACGTTATACGCTATACCGTAATACCACATAACTTTATACGTTATATCGTAATGTTACAAAACGTAATACGTTATAACGTATTACCCTATAGCGTAATATATTACATCGTAATGCTACATAACGTTATACGTTATATCGTAATGCTACATAACGTTATACGTTATATCTTTCTGCTACATAACGTTATACGTTATATCGTAATGCTACATAACGTTATACGTTATATCTTTCTGCTACATAACGTTATACGTTATATCGTAATGCTACATAACGTTATACGTTATATCTTTCTGCTACATAACGTTTTACGTTATATCGTAATGCTACATAACGTTATACGATATAACGTAATACTACATAACGTTATACATTATATCTTTCTGCTACATAACGTTTTACGTTATATCGTAATGCTACATAACGTTATACGATATAACGTATTACTACATAACGTTATATGTTATATCGTACTGCTACATAACGTTATACGTTATATCGTAATGCTACATAACGTTATACGTTGTATCGTAATGCTACTTAACGTTATATGTTATATCGTAATGCTACATAATGTTATACGTTATATCGTAAAGCTACATAACGTTATACGCTATATCGTAATGCTACATAACGTTATACGTTATGTCGTACTACTACATAACGTTATACGTTATATGGTAATGCTACATAACGTTATACGTTGTATCGTAATGCTACATAACGTTATATGTTATATTGTAATGCTACATAATGTTATACGCTATATCGTAATGCTACATAACGTTATACGTTATGTCGTACTACTACATAACGTTATACGTTATATGGTAATGCTACATAACGTTATACGTTATAACGTATTACCATATCACGTTATACGTTATATCGTAATGCTACATAACGTTATACGTTATATCGTAATGCTACATAACGTTATACGTTATATCTTTCTGCTACATAACGTTTTACGTTATATCGTAAAGCTACATAACGTTATACGCTATATCGTAATGCTACATAACGTTATACGTTATGTCGTACTACTACATAACGTTATACGTTATATGGTAATGCTACATAACGTTATACGTTGTATCGTAATGCTACATAATGTTATACGTTATATCGTAAAGCTACATAACGTTATACGCTATATCGTAATGCTACATAACGTTATACGTTATGTCGTACTACTACATAACGTTATACGTTATATGGTAATGCTACATAACGTTATACGTTGTATCGTAATGCTACATAACGTTATATGTTATATTGTAATGCTACATAATGTTATACGATATATCGTAATGCTACATAACGTTATACGTTATGTCGTACTACTACATAACGTTATACGTTATATGGTAATGCTACATAACGTTATACGTTATAACGTATTACCATATCACGTTATACGTTATATCGTAATGCTACATAACGTTATACGTTATATCGTAAAGCTACATATCGTTATACGCTATATCGTAATGCTACATAACGTTATACGTTATATCTTTCTGCTACATAACGTTATACGTTATATCGTAATGCTACATAACGTTATACGTTATATCTTTCTGCTACATAACGTTTTACGTTATATCGTAATGCTACATAACGTTATACGATATAACGTAATACTACATAACGTTATACATTATATCTTTCTGCTACATAACGTTTTACGTTATATCGTAATGCTACATAACGTTATACGATATAACGTATTACTACATAACGTTATATGTTATATCGTACTGCTACATAACGTTATACGTTATATCGTAATGCTACATAACGTTATACGTTGTATCGTAATGCTACATAACGTTATACCTTATATCGTAATGCTACATAACGTTATACGTTACATCGTAATGCCACATAACGTTATACGTTATATCTTACTGATATATAACGTTGTACGTTATATGGTAATGCTACATAACGTTATACGTTATAACGTATTACCATATAACGTTATACGTTACATCGTAATGCTACATAACGTTATACGTTATATCGTAATGCTACATAACGTTATAAGCTATATCGTACTGCTACATAACGTTATACGTTTTATCGTAATGCTACATAACGTTATACGTTATATCGTTATGCTACATAACGTTATACATTGTATCGTAATGCAACATAACGTTATACGTTATGTCGTAATGCCACATAACGTTATACGTTATATGGTAATGCTACATAACTTTATACGTTATAACGTATTACCATATAACGTTATACATTACATCGTAATGCTACATAACGTTATACGTTATCTCGTAATGCTACATAGCGTTATACGTTATATCGTAATGCTATATAACGTTATACGTTATATCGTAATGCTACATAACGTTATACGTTATAACGTATTACCATATAACGTTACACGTTATATCGTAATGCTACATAACGTTATACGTTATATCGTAATGCTACATAACGTTATACGTTATATCGTAATGCTACATAACGTTATACGCTATATCGTAATGCTACACAACGTTATACGTTATGTCGTACTGCCACATAACGTTATACGTTATATGGTAATGCTACATAACGTTATACGTTATATGGTAATGCTACATAACGTTATACGTTATAACATAATGCAACATAACGTTATACGTTATATCGTAATGCTACATAACGTTATACCTTATATCGTAATGCTACATAACGTTATACGTTACATTGTAATGCCACATAACGTTATACGTTATATCTTACTGATATATAACGTTGTACGTTATATGGTAATGCTACATAACGTTATACGTTATAACGTATTACCATATAACGTTATACGTTACATCGTAATGCTACATAACGTTATACGTTATATCGTAATGCTCCATAACGTTATAAGCTATATCGTACTGCTACATAACGTTATACGTTTTATCGTAATGCTACATAACGTTATACGTTATATCGTTATGCTACATAACGTTATACATTGTATCGTAATGCAACATAACGTTATACGTTATGTCGTAATGCCACATAACGTTATACGTTATATGGTAATGCTACATAACTTTATACGTTATAACGTATTACCATATAACGTTATACATTACATCGTAATGCTACATAACGTTATACGTTATCTCGTAATGCTACATAGCGTTATACGTTATATCGTAATGCTATATAACGTTATACGTTATATCGTAATGCTACATAACGTTATACGTTATAACGTATTACCATATAACGTTACACGTTATATCGTAATGCTACATAACGTTATACGTTATATCGTAATGCTACATAACGTTATACGTTATAACGTATTACCATATATCGTTACACGTTATATCGTAATGCTACATAACGTTATACGTTATATCGTAATGCTACATAACGTTATACGTTATGTCGTACTGCTACATAACGTTATACGTAATATGGTAATGCTACATAACGTTATACGTTATAACGTATTACCATATAACGTTATACGTTACATCGTAATGCTACATAACGTTATACGTTATATCGTAATGCTACATAACGTTATACGTTATATCGTAATGCTACATAACGTTATACGTTATACCGTAATGCTACATAACGTTATACGTTATAACGTATTACCATATAACGTTATACGTTATATCGTAATACCACATAACGTTATACGTTCTAACGTAATACCACATAACGTTATACGTTGTATCGACGTACCACTTAACGTTATACGTTATATCGTAATACCACATAACGTTATACGCTATACCGTAATACCACATAACTTTATACGTTATATCGTAATGTTACAAAACGTAATACGTTATAACGTATTACCCTATAGCGTAATATATTACATCGTAATGCTACATAACGTTATACGTTATATCGTAATGCTACATAACGTTATACGTTATATCTTTCTGCTACATAACGTTATACGTTATATCGTAATGCTACATAACGTTATACGTTATATCTTTCTGCTACATAACGTTATACGTTATATCGTAATGCTACATAACGTTATACGTTATATCTTTCTGCTACATAACGTTTTACGTTATATCGTAATGCTACATAACGTTATACGATATAACGTAATACTACATAACGTTATACATTATATCTTTCTGCTACATAACGTTTTACGTTATATCGTAATGCTACATAACGTTATACGATATAACGTATTACTACATAACGTTATATGTTATATCGTACTGCTACATAACGTTATACGTTATATCGTAATGCTACATAACGTTATACGTTGTATCGTAATGCTACTTAACGTTATATGTTATATCGTAATGCTACATAATGTTATACGTTATATCGTAAAGCTACATAACGTTATACGCTATATCGTAATGCTACATAACGTTATACGTTATGTCGTACTACTACATGACGTTATACGTTATATGGTAATGCTACATAACGTTATACGTTGTATCGTAATGCTACATAACGTTATATGTTATATTGTAATGCTACATAATGTTATACGCTATATCGTAATGCTACATAACGTTATACGTTATGTCGTACTACTACATAACGTTATACGTTATATGGTAATGCTACATAACGTTATACGTTATAACGTATTACCATATCACGTTATACGTTATATCGTAATGCTACATAACGTTATACGTTATATCGTAAAGCTACATATCGTTATACGCTATATCGTAATGCTACATAACGTTATACGTTATATCGTAATGCTACATAATGTTATACGTTATATCGTAATGCTACATAACGTTATACGTTATAACGTATTACCATATCACGTCATACGTTATATCGTAATGCTACATAACGTTATACGTTATAACGTATTACCATATCACGTTATACGTTATATCGTAATGCTACATAACGTTATACGTTATATCGTAAAGCTACATAACGTTATACGCTATATCGTAATGCTACATAACGTTATACGTTATATCGTAATGCTACATAATGTTATACGTTATATGGTAATGCTACATAACGTTATACGTTATAACGTATTACCATATCACGTTATACGCTATATCGTAATGCTACATAACGTTATACGTTATATCGTAAAGCTACATAACGTTATACGCTATATCGTAATGCTACATAACGTTATACGTTATATCGTAATGCTACATAACGTTATACGTTATGTCGTACTGCTACATAACGTTATACGTAATATGGTAATGCTACATAACGTTATACGTTATAACGTATTACCATATAACGTTATACGTTACATCGTAATGCTACATAACGTTATACGTTATATCGTAATGCTACATAACGTTATACGTTATATCGTAATGCTACATAACGTTATACGTTATAACGTATTACCATATAACGTTATACGTTACATCGAAATGGTACATAACGTTATACGTCATATCGTAATGCTACATAACGTTATACGTTATATCGTAATGCTACATAACGTTATACGCTATATCGTAATGCTACATAACGTTATACGTTATATCGTAATGCTACATTACGTTATACGTTGTATCGTAATGCTACATAACGTTATACGTTATATCGTAATGCTACATAACGTTATACGTTCTAACGTAATACTACATAACGTTATACGTTATAACGTTATACTACATAACGTTATACGTTATAGCGTAATACTATATTACGATATACGTTATATCATGATGCTACATAACGTTATACGTTATTTCGTAATGCTACACAACGTTATACGCTATATAGTACTGCTACATAACGTTATTCGTTATATCGTAATGCTACATAACGTTATACGTTATAACGTATTACCATATAACGTTATACGTTACATCGTAATGCTACATAACGTTATACGTTATATCGTAATGCTACATAACGTTATACGTTATATCGTAATGCTACATAACGTTATACGTTATAACGTATTACCAGATAACGTTATACGTTACATCGAAATGCTACATAACGTCATACGTCATATCGTAATGCTACATAACGTTATACGTTATATCGTAATGCTACATAACGTTATACGCTATATCGTAATGCTACATAACGTTATACGTTATATCGTAATGCTACATTACGTTATACGTTGTATCGTAATGCTACATAACGTTATACGTTATATCGTAATGCTACATAACGTTATACGTTCTAACGTAATACTACATAACGTTATACGTTATAACGTTATACTACATAACGTTATACGTTATAGCGTAATACTATATTACGATATACGTTATATCATGATGCTACATAACGTTATACGTTATTTCGTAATGCTACACAACGTTATACGCTATATAGTACTGCTACATAACGTTATACGTTATATCGTAATGCTACATAATGTTATACGTTATATCGTAATGCTACATAACGTTATACGTTATAACGTATTACCATATCACGTCATACGTTATATCGTAATGCTACATAACGTTATACGTTATAACGTATTACCATATCACGTTATACGTTATATCGTAATGCTACATAACGTTATACGTTATATCGTAAAGCTACATAACGTTATACGCTATATCGTAATGCTACATAACGTTATACGTTATATCGTAATGCTACATAATGTTATACGTTATATGGTAATGCTACATAACGTTATACGTTATAACGTATTACCATATCACGTTATACGCTATATCGTAATGCTACATAACGTTATACGTTATATCGTAAAGCTACATAACGTTATACGCTATATCGTAATGCTACATAACGTTATACGTTATATCGTAATGCTACATAACGTTATACGTTATGTCGTACTGCTACATAACGTTATACGTAATATGGTAATGCTACATAACGTTATACGTTATAACGTATTACCATATAACGTTATACGTTACATCGTAATGCTACATAACGTTATACGTTATATCGTAATGCTACATAACGTTATACGTTATATCGTAATGCTACATAACGTTATACGTTATAACGTATTACCATATAACGTTATACGTTACATCGAAATGGTACATAACGTTATACGTCATATCGTAATGCTACATAACGTTATACGTTATATCGTAATGCTACATAACGTTATACGCTATATCGTAATGCTACATAACGTTATACGTTATATCGTAATGCTACATTACGTTATACGTTGTATTGTAATGCTACATAACGTTATACGTTATATCGTAATGCTACATAACGTTATACGTTCTAACGTAATACTACATAACGTTATACGTTATAACGTTATACTACATAACGTTATACGTTATAGCGTAATACTATATTACGATATACGTTATATCATGATGCTACATAACGTTATACGTTATTTCGTAATGCTACACAACGTTATACGCTATATAGTACTGCTACATAACGTTATTCGTTATATCGTAATGCTACATAACGTTATACGTTATAACGTATTACCATATAACGTTATACGTTACATCGTAATGCTACATAACGTTATACGTTATATCGTAATGCTACATAACGTTATACGTTATATCGTAATGCTACATAACGTTATACGTTATAACGTATTACCATATAACGTTATACGTTACATCGAAATGCTACATAACGTCATACGTCATATCGTAATGCTACATAACGTTATACGTTATATCGTAATGCTACATAACGTTATACGCTATATCGTAATGCTACATAACGTTATACGTTATATCGTAATGCTACATTACGTTATACGTTGTATCGTAATGCTACATAACGTTATACGTTATATCGTAATGCTACATAACGTTATACGTTCTAACGTAATACTACATAACGTTATACGTTATAACGTTATACTACATAACGTTATACGTTATAGCGTAATACTATATTACGATATACGTTATATCATGATGCTACATAACGTTATACGTTATTTCGTAATGCTACACAACGTTATACGCTATATAGTACTGCTACATAACGTTATTCGTTATATCGTAATGCTACATAACGTTATACGTTATATCGTAATGATACATAACGTTATACGTTATATAGTAATGCTACATAACGTTATACGTTATATCGTAATGCTACATAACGTTATACGTTATATCGTTATGCTACATATCGTTATACGTTATAACGTATTACCATATAACGTTATACGTTATATCGTAATGCTACATAACGTTATACGTTATATCATAATGCTACATAACGTTATACGTTATATCGTAATGCTACATAACGTTGTACATTGTATCGTAATGCAACATAACGTTATACGTTATATCGTACTGCTACATAACGTTATACGTTGTATCGTAATGCTACATAACGTTATACGTTGTATCGTAATGCTACTTAACGTTATATGTTATATCGTAATGCTACATAATGTTATACGTTATATCGTAATGATACAGAACGTTATACGTTATATCGTAATGCTACATAACGTTATACGTTATATCGTAATGCTACATAACGTTATACGTCATATCGTTATGCTACATATCGTTATACGTTATAACGTATTACCATATAACGTTATACGTTATATCGTAATGCTACATAACGTTATACGTTATATCGTAATGCTACATAACGTTATACGTTATATCGTAATGCTACATAACGTTATACACCATATCGTAATGCTACATAACGTTATACGTTATAACGTATTACCATATCACGTTATACGCTATATCGTAATGCTACATATCGTTATACGTTATATCGTAAAGCTACATAACGTTATACGCTATAACGTAATACTACATAACGTTATATGTTATATCGTACTGCTACATAACGTTATACGTTATATCGTAATGCTACATAACGTTATACGTTGTATCTTAATGCTACTTAACGTTATATGTTATATCGTAATGCTACATAATGTTATACGTTATATCGTAAAGCTACATAACGTTATACGCTATATCGTAATGCTACATAACGTTTTACGTTATATCGTAATGCTACATAACGTTATACGATATAACGTAATACTACATAACGTTATACATTATATCTTTCTGCTACATAACGTTTTACGTTATATCGTAATGCTACATAACGTTATACGATATAACGTAATACTACATAACGTTATATGTTATATCGTACTGCTACATAACGTTATACGTTATATCGTAATGCTACATAACGTTATACGTTGTATCGTAATGCTACTTAACGTTATATGTTATATCGTAATGCTACATAATGTTATACGTTATATCGTAAAGCTACATAACGTTATACGCTATATCGTAATGCTACATAACGTTATACGTTATATCGTAATGCTACATAATGTTATACGTTATATCGTAATGCTACATAACGTTATACGTTATATCGTAATGCTACATGACGTTATACGTTATAACGTATTACCATATAACGTTACACGTTATATCGTAATGCTACATAACGTTATACGTTATGTCGTACTGCTACATAACGTTATACGTAATATGGTAATGCTACATAACGTTATACGTTATAACGTATTACCATATAACGTTATACGTTACATCGTAATGCTACATAACGTTATACGTTATATCGTAATGCTACATAACGTTATACGCCATATCGTAATGCTACATAACGTTATACGTTATGTCGTACTGCTACATAACGTTATACGTAATATGGTAATGCTACATAACGTTATACGTTATAACGTATTACCATATAACGTTATACGTTACATCGTAATGCTACATAACGTTATACGTTATATCTTACTGATATATAACGTTGTACGTTATATGGTAATGCTACATAACGTTATACGTTATAACGTATTACCATATAACGTTATACGTTACATCGTAATGCTACATAACGTTATACGTTATATCGTAATGCTACATAACGTTATAAGCTATATCGTACTGCTACATAACGTTATACGTTACATCGTAATGCTACATAACGTTATACGTTATATCGTAATGCTACATAACGTTATACGCCATATCGTAATGCTACATAACGTTATACGTTATAACGTATTACCATATAACGTTATAGATTATATCGTAATGCTACATAACGTTTTACGTTATGTCGTACTGCTACATAACGTTATACGTAAAATGGTAATGCTACATAACGTTATACGTCATATCGTAATGCTACATAACGTTATACGTTATATCGTAATGCTACATAACGTTATACGCTATATCGTAATGCTACATAACGTTATACGTTATATCGTAATGCTTCATTACGTTATACGTTGTATCGTAATGCTACATAACGTTATACGTTATATCGAAATGCTACATAACGTTATACGTTCTAACGTAATACTACATAACGTTATACGTTATGACGTTATACTACATAACGTTATACGTTATAGCGTAATACTATATAACGATATACGTTATATCATTATGCTACATAACGTTATACGTTATTTCGTAATGCTACACAACGTTATACGCTATATCGTACTGCTACATAACGTTATACGTTATAACGTATTACCATATAACGTTATACACTACATCGTAATGCTACATAACGTTATACGTTATATCGTAATGCTACATAACGTTATACGTTATATCGTAATGCTACATAACGTTATACGTTATACCGTAATGCTACATAACGTTATACGTTATAACGTATTACCATATAACGTTATACGTTATATCGTAATACCACATAACGTTATACGTTCTAACGTAATACCACATAACGTTATACGTTGTATCGACGTACCACTTAACGTTATACGTTATATCGTAATACCACATAACGTTATACGCTATACCGTAATACCACATAACTTTATACGTTATATCGTAATGTTACAAAACGTAATACGTTATAACGTATTACCCTATAGCGTAATATATTACATCGTAATGCTACATAACGTTATACGTTATATCGTAATGCTACATAACGTTATACGTTATATCTTTCTGCTACATAACGTTATACGTTATATCGTAATGCTACATAACGTTATACGTTATATCTTTCTGCTACATAACGTTATACGTTATATCGTAATGCTACATAACGTTATACGTTATATCTTTCTGCTACATAACGTTTTACGTTATATCGTAATGCTACATAACGTTATACGATATAACGTAATACTACATAACGTTATACATTATATCTTTCTGCTACATAACGTCTTACGTTATATCGTAATGCTACATAACGTTATACGATATAACGTAATACTACATAACGTTATATGTTATATCGTACTGCTACATAACGTTATACGTTATATCGTAATGCTACATAACGTTATACGTTGTATCGTAATGCTACTTAACGTTATATGTTATATCGTAATGCTACATAATGTTATACGTTATATCGTAAAGCTACATAACGTTATACGCTATATCGTAATGCTACATAACGTTATACGTTATGTCGTACTACTACATAACGTTATACGTTATATGGTAATGCTACATAACGTTATACGTTGTATCGTAATGCTACATAACGTTATATGTTATATTGTAATGCTACATAATGTTATACGCTATATCGTAATGCTACATAACGTTATACGTTATGTCGTACTACTACATAACGTTATACGTTATATGGTAATGCTACTTAACGTTATACGTTATAACGTATTACCATATCACGTTATACGTTATATCGTAATGCTACATAACGTTATACGTTATATCGTAAAGCTACATATCGTTATACGCTATATCGTAATGCTACATAACGTTATACGTTATATCGTAATGCTACATAATGTTATACGTTATATCGTAATGCTACATAACGTTATACGTTATAACGTATTACCATATCACGTCATACGTTATATCGTAATGCTACATAACGTTATACGTTATAACGTATTACCATATCACGTTATACGTTATATCGTAATGCTACATAACGTTATACGTTATATCGTAATGCTACATAACGTTATACGTTATATCGTAAAGCTACATAACGTTATACGCTATATCGTAATGCTACATAACGTTATACGTTATATCGTAATGCTACATAATGTTATACGTTATATGGTAATGCTACATAACGTTATACGTTATAACGTATTACCATATCACGTTATACGCTATATCGTAATGCTACATAACGTTATACGTTATATCGTAAAGCTACATAACGTTATACGCTATATCGTAATGCTACATAACGTTATACGTTATATCGTAATGCTACATAACGTTATACGTCATATCGTAATGCTACATAACGTTATACGTTATATCGTAATGCTACATAACGTTATACGCTATATCGTAATGCTACATAACGTTATACGTTATATCGTAATGCTACATTACGTTATACGTTGTATCGTAATGCTACATAACGTTATACGTCATATCGTAATGCTACATAACGTTATACGTTATATCGTAATGCTACATAACGTTATACGCTATATCGTAATGCTACATAACGTTATACGTTATATCGTAATGCTACATTACGTTATACGTTGTATCGTAATGCTACATAACGTTATACGTTATATCGTAAAGCTACATAACGTTATACGCTATATCGTAATGCTACATAACGTTATACGTTATATCGTAATGCTACATAATGTTATACGTTATATGGTAATGCTACATAACGTTATACGTTATAACGTATTACCATATCACGTTATACGCTATATCGTAATGCTACATAACGTTATACGTTATATCGTAAAGCTACATAACGTTATACGTTATATCGTAATGCTACATAATGTTATACGTTATATGGTAATGCTACATAACGTTATACGTTATAACGTATTACCATATCACGTTATACGATATATCGTAATGCTACATAACGTTATACGTTATATCGTAAAGCTACATAACGTTATACGTTATATCGTTATGCTACATATCGTTATACGTTATAACGTATTACCATATAACGTTATACGTTATATCGTAATGCTACATAACGTTATACGTTATATCATAATGCTACATAACGTTATACGTTATATCGTAATGCTACATAACGTTGTACATTGTATCGTAATGCAACATAACGTTATACGTTATATCGTACTGCTACATAACGTTATACGTTTTATCGTAATGCTACATAACGTTATACGTCATATCGTAATGCTACATAACGTTATACGTTATATCGTAATGCTACATAACGTTATACGTTATATCGTAATGCTACATAACGTTATACACCATATCGTAATGCTACATAACGTTATACGTTATAACGTATTACCATATAACGTTATAGATTATATCGTAATGCCACATAACGTTATACGTTATATGGTAATGCTACATAACTTTATACGTTATAACGTATTACCATATAACGTTATACATTACATCGTAATGCTACATAACGTTATACGTTATCTCGTAATGCTACATAGCGTTATACGTTATATCGTAATGCTATATAACGTTATACGTTATATCGTAATGCTACATGACGTTATACGTTATAACGTATTACCATATAACGTTACACGTTATATCGTAATGCTACATAACGTTATACGTTATATCGTAATGCTACATAACGTTATACGTTATGTCGTACTGCTACATAACGTTATACGTAATATGGTAATGCTACATAACGTTATACGTTATAACGTATTACCATATAACGTTATACGTTATATGGTAATGCTACATAACTTTATACGTTATAACGTATTACCATATAACGTTATACATTACATCGTAATGCTACATAACGTTATACGTTATCTCGTAATGCTACATAGCGTTATACGTTATATCGTATTACCATATAACGTTATACGTTACATCGTAATGCTACATAACGTTATACGTTATATCGTAATGCTCCATAACGTTATAAGCTATATCGTACTGCTACATAACGTTATACGTTTTATCGTAATGCTACATAACGTTATACGTTATATCTTTATGCTACATAACGTTATACATTGTATCGTAATGCAACATAACGTTATACGTTATGTCGTAATGCCACATAACGTTATACGTTATATGGTAATGCTACATAACTTTATACGTTATAACGTATTACCATATAACGTTATACATTACATCGTAATGCTACATAACGTTATACGTTATCTCGTAATGCTACATAGCGTTATACGTTATATCGTAATGCTATATAACGTTATACGTTATATCGTAATGCTACATAACGTTATACGTTATAACGTATTACCATATAACGTTACACGTTATATCGTAATGCTACATAACGTTATACGTTATATCGTAATGCTACATAACGTTATACGTTATAACGTATTACCATATATCGTTACACGTTATATCGTAATGCTACATAACGTTATACGTTATATCGTAATGCTACATAACGTTATACGTTATGTCGTACTGCTACATAACGTTATACGTAATATGGTAATGCTACATAACGTTATACGTTATAACGTATTACCATATAACGTTATACGTTACATCGTAATGCTACATAACGTTATACGTTATATCGTAATGCTACATAACGTTATACGTTATATCGTAATGCTACATAACGTTATACGTTATACCGTAATGCTACATAACGTTATACGTTATAACGTATTACCATATAACGTTATACGTTATATCGTAATACCACATAACGTTATACGTTCTAACGTAATACCACATAACGTTATACGTTGTATCGACGTACCACTTAACGTTATACGTTATATCGTAATACCACATAACGTTATACGCTATACCGTAATACCACATAACTTTATACGTTATATCGTAATGTTACAAAACGTAATACGTTATAACGTATTACCCTATAGCGTAATATATTACATCGTAATGCTACATAACGTTATACGTTATATCGTAATGCTACATAACGTTATACGTTATATCTTTCTGCTACATAACGTTATACGTTATATCGTAATGCTACATAACGTTATACGTTATATCTTTCTGCTACATAACGTTATACGTTATATCGTAATGCTACATAACGTTATACGTTATATCTTTCTGCTACATAACGTTTTACGTTATATCGTAATGCTACATAACGTTATACGATATAACGTAATACTACATAACGTTATACATTATATCTTTCTGCTACATAACGTTTTACGTTATATCGTAATGCTACATAACGTTATACGATATAACGTATTACTACATAACGTTATATGTTATATCGTACTGCTACATAACGTTATACGTTATATCGTAATGCTACATAACGTTATACGTTGTATCGTAATGCTACTTAACGTTATATGTTATATCGTAATGCTACATAATGTTATACGTTATATCGTAAAGCTACATAACGTTATACGCTATATCGTAATGCTACATAACGTTATACGTTATGTCGTACTACTACATAACGTTATACGTTATATGGTAATGCTACATAACGTTATACGTTGTATCGTAATGCTACATAACGTTATATGTTATATTGTAATGCTACATAATGTTATACGCTATATCGTAATGCTACATAACGTTATACGTTATGTCGTACTACTACATAACGTTATACGTTATATGGTAATGCTACATAACGTTATACGTTATAACGTATTACCATATCACGTTATACGTTATATCGTAATGCTACATAACGTTATACGTTATATCGTAAAGCTACATATCGTTATACGCTATATCGTAATGCTACATAACGTTATACGTTATATCGTAATGCTACATAATGTTATACGTTATATCGTAATGCTACATAACGTTATACGTTATAACGTATTACCATATCACGTCATACGTTATATCGTAATGCTACATAACGTTATACGTTATAACGTATTACCATATCACGTTATACGTTATATCGTAATGCTACATAACGTTATACGTTATATCGTAAAGCTACATAACGTTATACGCTATATCGTAATGCTACATAACGTTATACGTTATATCGTAATGCTACATAATGTTATACGTTATATGGTAATGCTACATAACGTTATACGTTATAACGTATTACCATATCACGTTATACGCTATATCGTAATGCTACATAACGTTATACGTTATATCGTAAAGCTACATAACGTTATACGCTATATCGTAATGCTACATAACGATATACGTTATATCGTAATGCTACATAACGTTATACGTTATGTCGTACTGCTACATAACGTTATACGTAATATGGTAATGCTACATAACGTTATACGTTATAACGTATTACCATATAACGTTATACGTTACATCGTAATGCTACATAACGTTATACGTTATATCGTAATGCTACATAACGTTATACGTTATATCGTAATGCTACATAACGTTATACGTTATAACGTATTACCATATAACGTTATACGTTACATCGAAATGGTACATAACGTTATACGTCATATCGTAATGCTACATAACGTTATACGTTATATCGTAATGCTACATAACGTTATACGCTATATCGTAATGCTACATAACGTTATACGTTATATCGTAATGCTACATTACGTTATACGTTGTATCGTAATGCTACATAACGTTATACGTTATATCGTAATGCTACATAACGTTATACGTTCTAACGTAATACTACATAACGTTATACGTTATAACGTTATACTACATAACGTTATACGTTATAGCGTAATACTATATTACGATATACGTTATATCATGATGCTACATAACGTTATACGTTATTTCGTAATGCTACACAACGTTATACGCTATATAGTACTGCTACATAACGTTATTCGTTATATCGTAATGCTACATAACGTTATACGTTATAACGTATTACCATATAACGTTATACGTTACATCGTAATGCTACATAACGTTATACGTTATATCGTAATGCTACATAACGTTATACGTTATATCGTAATGCTACATAACGTTATACGTTATAACGTATTACCATATAACGTTATACGTTACATCGAAATGCTACATAACGTCATACGTCATATCGTAATGCTACATAACGTTATACGTTATATCGTAATGCTACATAACGTTATACGCTATATCGTAATGCTACATAACGTTATACGTTATATCGTAATGCTACATTACGTTATACGTTACATCGTAATGCTACATAACGTTTTACGTTATATCGTAATGCTACATAACGTTATACGATATAACGTATTACTACATAACGTTATATGTTATATCGTACTGCTACATAACGTTATACGTTATATCGTAATGCTACATAACGTTATACGTTGTATCGTAATGCTACTTAACGTTATATGTTATATCGTAATGCTACATAATGTTATACGTTATATCGTAAAGCTACATAACGTTATACGCTATATCGTAATGCTACATAACGTTATACGTTATGTCGTACTACTACATAACGTTATACGTTATATGGTAATGCTACATAACGTTATACGTTGTATCGTAATGCTACATAACGTTATATGTTATATTGTAATGCTACATAATGTTATACGCTATATCGTAATGCTACATAACGTTATACGTTATGTCGTACTACTACATAACGTTATACGTTATATGGTAATGCTACATAACGTTATACGTTATAACGTATTACCATATCACGTTATACGTTATATCGTAATGCTACATAACGTTATACGTTATATCGTAAAGCTACATATCGTTATACGCTATATCGTAATGCTACATAACGTTATACGTTATATCGTAATGCTACATAATGTTATACGTTATATCGTAATGCTACATAACGTTATACGTTATAACGTATTACCATATCACGTCATACGTTATATCGTAATGCTACATAACGTTATACGTTATAACGTATTACCATATCACGTTATACGTTATATCGTAATGCTACATAACGTTATACGTTATATCGTAAAGCTACATAACGTTATACGCTATATCGTAATGCTACATAACGTTATACGTTATATCGTAATGCTACATAATGTTATACGTTATATGGTAATGCTACATAACGTTATACGTTATAACGTATTACCATATCACGTTATACGCTATATCGTAATGCTACATAACGTTATACGTTATATCGTAAAGCTACATAACGTTATACGCTATATCGTAATGCTACATAACGATATACGTTATATCGTAATGCTACATAACGTTATACGTTATGTCGTACTGCTACATAACGTTATACGTAATATGGTAATGCTACATAACGTTATACGTTATAACGTATTACCATATAACGTTATACGTTACATCGTAATGCTACATAACGTTATACGTTATATCGTAATGCTACATAACGTTATACGTTATATCGTAATGCTACATAACGTTATACGTTATAACGTATTACCATATAACGTTATACGTTACATCGAAATGGTACATAACGTTATACGTCATATCGTAATGCTACATAACGTTATACGTTATATCGTAATGCTACATAACGTTATACGCTATATCGTAATGCTACATAACGTTATACGTTATATCGTAATGCTACATTACGTTATACGTTGTATCGTAATGCTACATAACGTTATACGTTATATCGTAATGCTACATAACGTTATACGTTCTAACGTAATACTACATAACGTTATACGTTATAACGTTATACTACATAACGTTATACGTTATAGCGTAATACTATATTACGATATACGTTATATCATGATGCTACATAACGTTATACGTTATTTCGTAATGCTACACAACGTTATACGCTATATAGTACTGCTACATATCGTTATTCGTTATATCGTAATGCTACATAACGTTATACGTTATAACGTATTACCATATAACGTTATACGTTACATCGTAATGCTACATAACGTTATACGTTATATCGTAATGCTACATAACGTTATACGTTATATCGTAATGCTACATAACGTTATACGTTATAACGTATTACCATATAACGTTATACGTTACATCGAAATGCTACATAACGTCATACGTCATATCGTAATGCTACATAACGTTATACGTTATATCGTAATGCTACATAACGTTATACGCTATATCGTAATGCTACATAACGTTATACGTTATATCGTAATGCTACATTACGTTATACGTTGTATCGTAATGCTACATAACGTTATACGTTATATCGTAATGCTACATAACGTTATACGTTCTAACGTAATACTACATAACGTTATACGTTATAACGTTATACTACATAACGTTATACGTTATAGCGTAATACTATATTACGATATACGTTATATCATGATGCTACATAACGTTATACGTTATTTCGTAATGCTACACAACGTTATACGCTATATAGTACTGCTACATAACGTTATTCGTTATATCGTAATGCTACATAACGTTATACGTTATATCGTAATGATACATAACGTTATACGTTATATCGTAATGCTACATAACGTTATACGTTATATCGTAATGCTACATAACGTTATACGTTATATCGTTATGCTACATATCGTTATACGTTATAACGTATTACCATATAACGTTATACGTTATATCGTAATGCTACATAACGTTATACGTTATATCATAATGCTACATAACGTTATACGTTATATCGTAATGCTACATAACGTTGTACATTGTATCGTAATGCAACATAACGTTATACGTTATATCGTACTGCTACATAACGTTATACGTTGTATCGTAATGCTACATAACGTTATACGTTGTATCGTAATGCTACTTAACGTTATATGTTATATCGTAATGCTACATAATGTTATACGTTATATCGTAATGATACAGAACGTTATACGTTATATCGTAATGCTACATAACGTTATACGTTATATCGTAATGCTACATAACGTTATACGTCATATCGTTATGCTACATATCGTTATACGTTATAACGTATTACCATATAACGTTATACGTTATATCGTAATGCTACATATCGTTATACGTTATATCGTAATGCTACATAACGTTATACGTTATATCGTAATGCTACATAACGTTATACACCATATCGTAATGCTACATAACGTTATACGTTATAACGTATTACCATATCACGTTATACGCTATATCGTAATGCTACATATCGTTATACGTTATATCGTAAAGCTACATAACGTTATACGCTATAACGTAATACTACATAACGTTATATGTTATATCGTACTGCTACATAACGTTATACGTTATATCGTAATGCTACATAACGTTATACGTTGTATCTTAATGCTACTTAACGTTATATGTTATATCGTAATGCTACATAATGTTATACGTTATATCGTAAAGCTACATAACGTTATACGCTATATCGTAATGCTACATAACGTTTTACGTTATATCGTAATGCTACATAACGTTATACGATATAACGTAATACTACATAACGTTATACATTATATCTTTCTGCTACATAACGTTTTACGTTATATCGTAATGCTACATAACGTTATACGATATAACGTAATACTACATAACGTTATATGTTATATCGTACTGCTACATAACGTTATACGTTATATCGTAATGCTACATAACGTTATACGTTGTATCGTAATGCTACTTAACGTTATATGTTATATCGTAATGCTACATAATGTTATACGTTATATCGTAAAGCTACATAACGTTATACGCTATATCGTAATGCTACATAACGTTATACGTTATATCGTAATGCTACATAATGTTATACGTTATATCGTAATGCTACATAACGTTATACGTTATATCGTAATGCTACATGACGTTATACGTTATAACGTATTACCATATAACGTTACACGTTATATCGTAATGCTACATAACGTTATACGTTATGTCGTACTGCTACATAACGTTATACGTAATATGGTAATGCTACATAACGTTATACGTTATAACGTATTACCATATAACGTTATACGTTACATCGTAATGCTACATAACGTTATACGTTATATCGTAATGCTACATAACGTTATACGCCATATCGTAATGCTACATAACGTTATACGTTATGTCGTACTGCTACATAACGTTATACGTAATATGGTAATGCTACATAACGTTATACGTTATAACGTATTACCATATAACGTTATACGTTACATCGTAATGCTACATAACGTTATACGTTATATCTTACTGATATATAACGTTGTACGTTATATGGTAATGCTACATAACGTTATACGTTATAACGTATTACCATATAACGTTATACGTTACATCGTAATGCTACATAACGTTATACGTTATATCGTAATGCTACATAACGTTATAAGCTATATCGTACTGCTACATAACGTTATACGTTACATCGTAATGCTACATAACGTTATACGTTATATCGTAATGCTACATAACGTTATACGCCATATCGTAATGCTACATAACGTTATACGTTATAACGTATTACCATATAACGTTATAGATTATATCGTAATGCTACATAACGTTTTACGTTATGTCGTACTGCTACATAACGTTATACGTAAAATGGTAATGCTACATAACGTTATACGTCATATCGTAATGCTACATAACGTTATACGTTATATCGTAATGCTACATAACGTTATAAGCTATATCGTAATGCTACATAACGTTATACGTTATATCTTTCTGCTACATAACGTTTTACGTTATATCGTAATGCTACATAACGTTATACGATATAACGTAATACTACATAACGTTATACATTATATCTTTCTGCTACATAACGTTTTACGTTATATCGTAATGCTACATAACGTTATACGATATAACGTATTACTACATAACGTTATATGTTATATCGTACTGCTACATAACGTTATACGTTATATCGTAATGCTACATAACGTTATACGTTGTATCGTAATGCTACTTAACGTTATATGTTATATCGTAATGCTACATAATGTTATACGTTATATCGTAAAGCTACATAACGTTATACGCTATATCGTAATGCTACATAACGTTATACGTTATGTCGTACTACTACATAACGTTATACGTTATATGGTAATGCTACATAACGTTATACGTTGTATCGTAATGCTACATAACGTTATATGTTATATTGTAATGCTACATAATGTTATACGCTATATCGTAATGCTACATAACGTTATACGTTATGTCGTACTACTACATAACGTTATACGTTATATGGTAATGCTACATAACGTTATACGTTATAACGTATTACCATATCACGTTATACGTTATATCGTAATGCTACATAACGTTATACGTTATATCGTAAAGCTACATATCGTTATACGCTATATCGTAATGCTACATAACGTTATACGTTATATCGTAATGCTACATAATGTTATACGTTATATCGTAATGCTACATAACGTTATACGTTATAACGTATTACCATATCACGTCATACGTTATATCGTAATGCTACATAACGTTATACGTTATAACGTATTACCATATCACGTTATACGTTATATCGTAAAGCTACATATCGTTATACGCTATATCGTAATGCTACATAACGTTATACGTTATATCGTAATGCTACATAATGTTATACGTTATATCGTAATGCTACATAACGTTATACGTTATAACGTATTACCATATCACGTCATACGTTATATCGTAAAGCTACATAACGTTATACGCTATATCGTAATGCTACATAACGATATACGTTATATCGTAATGCTACATAACGTTATACGTTATGTCGTACTGCTACATAACGTTATACGTAATATGGTAATGCTACATAACGTTATACGTTATAACGTATTACCATATAACGTTATACGTTACATCGTAATGCTACATAACGTTATACGTTATATCGTAATGCTACATAACGTTATACGTTATATCGTAATGCTACATAACGTTATACGTTATAACGTATTACCATATAACGTTATACGTTACATCGAAATGGTACATAACGTTATACGTCATATCGTAATGCTACATAACGTTATACGTTATATCGTAATGCTACATAACGTTATACGCTATATCGTAATGCTACATAACGTTATACGTTATATCGTAATGCTACATTACGTTATACGTTGTATCGTAATGCTACATAACGTTATACGTTATATCGTAATGCTACATAACGTTATACGTTCTAACGTAATACTACATAACGTTATACGTTATAACGTTATACTACATAACGTTATACGTTATAGCGTAATACTATATTACGATATACGTTATATCATGATGCTACATAACGTTATACGTTATTTCGTAATGCTACACAACGTTATACGCTATATAGTACTGCTACATAACGTTATTCGTTATATCGTAATGCTACATAACGTTATACGTTATAACGTATTACCATATAACGTTATACGTTACATCGTAATGCTACATAACGTTATACGTTATATCGTAATGCTACATAACGTTATACGTTATATCGTAATGCTACATAACGTTATACGTTATAACGTATTACCATATAACGTTATACGTTACATCGAAATGCTACATAACGTCATACGTCATATCGTAATGCTACATAACGTTATACGTTATATCGTAATGCTACATAACGTTATACGTTCTAACGTAATACTACATAACGTTATACGTTATAACGTTATACTACATAACGTTATACGTTATAGCGTAATACTATATTACGATATACGTTATATCATGATGCTACATAACGTTATACGTTATTTCGTAATGCTACACAACGTTATACGCTATATAGTACTGCTACATAACGTTATTCGTTATATCGTAATGCTACATAACGTTATACGTTATATCGTAATGATACATAACGTTATACGTTATATCGTAATGCTACATAACGTTATACGTTATATCGTAATGCTACATAACGTTATACGTTATATCGTTATGCTACATAACGTTATACGCCATATCGTAATGCTACATAACGTTATACGTTATAACGTATTACCATATAACGTTATAGATTATATCGTAATGCTACATAACGTTTTACGTTATGTCGTACTGCTACATAACGTTATACGTAAAATGGTAATGCTACATAACGTTATACGTCATATCGTAATGCTACATAACGTTATACGTTATATCGTAATGCTACATAACGTTATAAGCTATATCGTAATGCTACATAACGTTATACGTTATATCTTTCTGCTACATAACGTTTTACGTTATATCGTAATGCTACATAACGTTATACGATATAACGTAATACTACATAACGTTATACATTATATCTTTCTGCTACATAACGTTTTACGTTATATCGTAATGCTACATAACGTTATACGATATAACGTATTACTACATAACGTTATATGTTATATCGTACTGCTACATAACGTTATACGTTATATCGTAATGCTACATAACGTTATACGTTGTATCGTAATGCTACTTAACGTTATATGTTATATCGTAATGCTACATAATGTTATACGTTATATCGTAAAGCTACATAACGTTATACGCTATATCGTAATGCTACATAACGTTATACGTTATGTCGTACTACTACATAACGTTATACGTTATATGGTAATGCTACATAACGTTATACGTTGTATCGTAATGCTACATAACGTTATATGTTATATTGTAATGCTACATAATGTTATACGCTATATCGTAATGCTACATAACGTTATACGTTATGTCGTACTACTACATAACGTTATACGTTATATGGTAATGCTACATAACGTTATACGTTATAACGTATTACCATATCACGTTATACGTTATATCGTAATGCTACATAACGTTATACGTTATATCGTAAAGCTACATATCGTTATACGCTATATCGTAATGCTACATAACGTTATACGTTATATCGTAATGCTACATAATGTTATACGTTATATCGTAATGCTACATAACGTTATACGTTATAACGTATTACCATATCACGTCATACGTTATATCGTAATGCTACATAACGTTATACGTTATAACGTATTACCATATCACGTTATACGTTATATCGTAAAGCTACATATCGTTATACGCTATATCGTAATGCTACATAACGTTATACGTTATATCGTAATGCTACATAATGTTATACGTTATATCGTAATGCTACATAACGTTATACGTTATAACGTATTACCATATCACGTCATACGTTATATCGTAAAGCTACATAACGTTATACGCTATATCGTAATGCTACATAACGATATACGTTATATCGTAATGCTACATAACGTTATACGTTATGTCGTACTGCTACATAACGTTATACGTAATATGGTAATGCTACATAACGTTATACGTTATAACGTATTACCATATAACGTTATACGTTACATCGTAATGCTACATAACGTTATACGTTATATCGTAATGCTACATAACGTTATACGTTATATCGTAATGCTACATAACGTTATACGTTATAACGTATTACCATATAACGTTATACGTTACATCGAAATGGTACATAACGTTATACGTCATATCGTAATGCTACATAACGTTATACGTTATATCGTAATGCTACATAACGTTATACGCTATATCGTAATGCTACATAACGTTATACGTTATATCGTAATGCTACATTACGTTATACGTTGTATCGTAATGCTACATAACGTTATACGTTATATCGTAATGCTACATAACGTTATACGTTCTAACGTAATACTACATAACGTTATACGTTATAACGTTATACTACATAACGTTATACGTTATAGCGTAATACTATATTACGATATACGTTATATCATGATGCTACATAACGTTATACGTTATTTCGTAATGCTACACAACGTTATACGCTATATAGTACTGCTACATAACGTTATTCGTTATATCGTAATGCTACATAACGTTATACGTTATAACGTATTACCATATAACGTTATACGTTACATCGTAATGCTACATAACGTTATACGTTATATCGTAATGCTACATAACGTTATACGTTATATCGTAATGCTACATAACGTTATACGTTATAACGTATTACCATATAACGTTATACGTTACATCGAAATGCTACATAACGTCATACGTCATATCGTAATGCTACATAACGTTATACGTTATATCGTAATGCTACATAACGTTATACGTTCTAACGTAATACTACATAACGTTATACGTTATAACGTTATACTACATAACGTTATACGTTATAGCGTAATACTATATTACGATATACGTTATATCATGATGCTACATAACGTTATACGTTATTTCGTAATGCTACACAACGTTATACGCTATATAGTACTGCTACATAACGTTATTCGTTATATCGTAATGCTACATAACGTTATACGTTATATCGTAATGATACATAACGTTATACGTTATATCGTAATGCTACATAACGTTATACGTTATATCGTAATGCTACATAACGTTATACGTTATATCGTTATGCTACATATCGTTATACGTTATAACGTATTACCATATAACGTTATACGTTATATCGTAATGCTACATAACGTTATACGTTATATCATAATGCTACATAACGTTATACGTTATATCGTAATGCTACATAACGTTGTACATTGTATCGTAATGCAACATAACGTTATACGTTATATCGTACTGCTACATAACGTTATACGTTGTATCGTAATGCTACATAACGTTATACGTTGTATCGTAATGCTACTTAACGTTATATGTTATATCGTAATGCTACATAATGTTATACGTTATATCGTAATGATACAGAACGTTATACGTTATATCGTAATGCTACATAACGTTATACGTTATATCGTAATGCTACATAACGTTATACGTCATATCGTTATGCTACATATCGTTATACGTTATAACGTATTACCATATAACGTTATACGTTATATCGTAATGCTACATAACGTTATACGTTATATCGTAATGCTACATAACGTTATACACCATATCGTAATGCTACATAACGTTATACGTTATAACGTATTACCATATCACGTTATACGCGATATCGTAATGCTACATATCGTTATACGTTATATCGTAAAGCTACATAACGTTATACGCTATAACGTAATACTACATAACGTTATATGTTATATCGTACTGCTACATAACGTTATACGTTATATCGTAATGCTACATAACGTTATACGTTGTATCTTAATGCTACTTAACGTTATATGTTATATCGTAATGCTACATAATGTTATACGTTATATCGTAAAGCTACATAACGTTATACGCTATATCGTAATGCTACATAACGTTTTACGTTATATCGTAATGCTACATAACGTTATACGATATAACGTAATACTACATAACGTTATACATTATATCTTTCTGCTACATAACGTTTTACGTTATATCGTAATGCTACATAACGTTATACGATATAACGTAATACTACATAACGTTATATGTTATATCGTACTGCTACATAACGTTATACGTTATATCGTAATGCTACATAACGTTATACGTTGTATCGTAATGCTACTTAACGTTATATGTTATATCGTAATGCTACATAATGTTATACGTTATATCGTAAAGCTACATAACGTTATACGCTATATCGTAATGCTACATAACGTTATACGTTATATCGTAATGCTACATAATGTTATACGTTATATCGTAATGCTACATAACGTTATACGTTATATCGTAATGCTACATGACGTTATACGTTATAACGTATTACCATATAACGTTACACGTTATATCGTAATGCTACATAACGTTATACGTTATGTCGTACTGCTACATAACGTTATACGTAATATGGTAATGCTACATAACGTTATACGTTATAACGTATTACCATATAACGTTATACGTTACATCGTAATGCTACATAACGTTATACGTTATATCGTAATGCTACATAACGTTATACGCCATATCGTAATGCTACATAACGTTATACGTTATGTCGTACTGCTACATAACGTTATACGTAATATGGTAATGCTACATAACGTTATACGTTATAACGTATTACCATATAACGTTATACGTTACATCGTAATGCTACATAACGTTATACGTTATATCTTACTGATATATAACGTTGTACGTTATATGGTAATGCTACATAACGTTATACGTTATAACGTATTACCATATAACGTTATACGTTACATCGTAATGCTACATAACGTTATACGTTATATCGTAATGCTACATAACGTTATAAGCTATATCGTACTGCTACATAACGTTATACGTTACATCGTAATGCTACATAACGTTATACGTTATATCGTAATGCTACATAACGTTATACGCCATATCGTAATGCTACATAACGTTATACGTTATAACGTATTACCATATAACGTTATAGATTATATCGTAATGCTACATAACGTTTTACGTTATGTCGTACTGCTACATAACGTTATACGTAAAATGGTAATGCTACATAACGTTATACGTCATATCGTAATGCTACATAACGTTATACGTTATATCGTAATGCTACATAACGTTATACGCTATATCGTAATGCTACATAACGTTATACGTTATATCGTAATGCTTCATTACGTTATACGTTGTATCGTAATGCTACATAACGTTATACGTTATATCGAAATGCTACATAACGTTATACGTTCTAACGTAATACTACATAACGTTATACGTTATGACGTTATACTACATAACGTTATACGTTATAGCGTAATACTATATAACGATATACGTTATATCATTATGCTACATAACGTTATACGTTATTTCGTAATGCTACACAACGTTATACGCTATATCGTACTGCTACATAACGTTATACGTTATAACGTATTACCATATAACGTTATACACTACATCGTAATGCTACATAACGTTATACGTTATATCGTAATGCTACATAACGTTATACGTTATATCGTAATGCTACATAACGTTATACGTTATACCGTAATGCTACATAACGTTATACGTAATAACGTATTACCATATAACGTTATACGTTATATCGTAATACCACATAACGTTATACGTTCTAACGTAATACCACATAACGTTATACGTTTTATCGACGTACCACTTAACGTTATACGTTATATCGTAATACCACATAACGTTATACGCTATACCGTAATACCACATAACTTTATACGTTATATCGTAATGTTACAAAACGTAATACGTTATAACGTATTACCCTATAGCGTAATATATTACATCGTAATGCTACATAACGTTATACGTTATATCGTAATGCTACATAACGTTATACGTTATATCTTTCTGCTACATAACGTTATACGTTATATCGTAATGCTACATAACGTTATACGTTATATCTTTCTGCTACATAACGTTATACGTTATATCGTAATGCTACATAACGTTATACGTTATATCTTTCTGCTACATAACGTTTTACGTTATATCGTAATGCTACATAACGTTATACGATATAACGTAATACTACATAACGTTATACATTATATCTTTCTGCTACATAACGTCTTACGTTATATCGTAATGCTACATAACGCTATACGATATAACGTAATACTACATAACGTTATATGTTATATCGTACTGCTACATAACGATATACGTTATATCGTAATGCTACATAACGTTATACGTTGTATCGTAATGCTACTTAACGTTATACGCTATATCGTAATGCTACATAACGTTATACGTTATGTCGTACTACTACATAACGTTATACGTTATATGGTAATGCTACATAACGTTATACGTTGTATCGTAATGCTACATAACGTTATATGTTATATTGTAATGCTACATAATGTTATACGCTATATCGTAATGCTACATAACGTTATACGTTATGTCGTACTACTACATAACGTTATACGTTATATGGTAATGCTACTTAACGTTATACGTTATAACGTATTACCATATCACGTTATACGTTATATCGTAATGCTACATAACGTTATACGTTATATCGTAAAGCTACATATCGTTATACGCTATATCGTAATGCTACATAACGTTATACGTTATATCGTAATGCTACATAATGTTATACGTTATATCGTAATGCTACATAACGTTATACGTTATAACGTATTACCATATCACGTCATACGTTATATCGTAATGCTACATAACGTTATACGTTATAACGTATTATCATATCACGTTATACGTTATATCGTAATGCTACATAACGTTATACGTTATATCGTAATGCTACATAACGTTATACGTTATATCGTAAAGCTACATAACGTTATACGCTATATCGTAATGCTACATAACGTTATACGTTATATCGTAATGCTACATAATGTTATACGTTATATGGTAATGCTACATAACGTTATACGTTATAACGTATTACCATATCACGTTATACGCTATATCGTAATGCTACATAACGTTATACGTTATATCGTAAAGCTACATAACGTTATACGCTATATCGTAATGCTACATAACGTTATACGTTATATCGTAATGCTACATAACGTTATACGTTATGTCGTACTGCTACATAACGTTATACTTAATATGGTAATGCTACATAACGTTATACGTTATAACGTATTACCATATAACGTTATACGTTACATCGTAATGCTACATAACGTTATACGTTATATCGTAATGCTACATAACGTTATACGTTATAACGTATTACCATATAACGTTATACGTTACATCGAAATGCTACATAACGTTATACGTCATATCGTAATGCTACATAACGTTATACGTTATATCGTAATGCTACATAACGTTATACGCTATATAGTACTGCTACATAACGTTATTCGTTATATCGTAATGCTACATAACGTTATACGTTATATCGTAATGATACATAACGTTATACGTTATATCGTAATGCTACATAACGTTATACGTTATATCGTTATGCTACATATCGTTATACGTTATAACGTATTACCATATAACGTTATACGTTATATCGTAATGCTACATAACGTTATACGTTATATCATAATGCTACATAACGTTATACGTTATATCGTAATGCTACATAACGTTGTACATTGTATCGTAATGCAACATAACGTTATACGTTATATCGTACTGCTACATAACGTTATACGTTGTATCGTAATGCTACATAACGTTATACGTCATATCGTAATGCTACATAACGTTATACGTTATATCGTAATGCTACATAACGTTATACGTTATATCGTAATGCTACATAACGTTATACACCATATCGTAATGCTACATAACGTTATACGTTATAACGTATTACCATATAACGTTATAGATTATATCGTAATGCCACATAACGTTATACGTTATATGGTAATGCTACATAACTTTATACGTTATAACGTATTACCATATAACGTTATACATTACATCGTAATGCTACATAACGTTATACGTTATCTCGTAATGCTACATAGCGTTATACGTTATATCGTAATGCTATATAACGTTATACGTTATATCGTAATGCTACATGACGTTATACGTTATAACGTATTACCATATAACGTTACACGTTATATCGTAATGCTACATAACGTTATACGTTATATCGTAATGCTACATAACGTTATACGTTATGTCGTACTGCTACATAACGTTATACGTAATATGGTAATGCTACATAACGTTATACGTTATAACGTATTACCATATAACGTTATACGTTACATCGTAATGCTACATAACGTTATACGTTATACCGTAATGCTACATAACGTTATACGTTATATCGTAATGCTACATAACGTTATACGTTATAACGTATTACCATATAACGTTATACGTTACATCGAAATGCTACACAACGTTATACGTCATATCGTAATGCTACATAACGTTATACGTTATATCGTAATGCTACATAACGTTATACGCTATATCGTAATGCTACATAACGTTATACGTTATATCGTAATGCTACATTACGTTATACGTTGTATCGTAATGCTACATAACGTTATACGTTATATCGCAATGCTACATAACGTTATGCGTTCTAACGTAATACTACATAACGTTATACGTTATAACGTTATACTACATAACGTTATACGTTATAGCGTAATACTATATAACGATATACGTTATATCATGATGCTACATAACGTTATACGTTATTTCGTAATGCTACACAACGTTATACGCTATATCGTACTGCTACATAACGTTATACGTTATATCGTAATGCTACATAACGTTATACGTTATATCGTAATGATACATAACGTTATACGTTATATCGTAATGCTACATAACGTTATACGTTATATCGTAATGCTACATAACGTTATACGTTATATCGTTATGCTACATATCGTTATACGTTATAACGTATTACCATATAACGTTATACGTTATATCGTAATGCTACATAACGTTATACGTTATATCATAATGCTACATAACGTTTTACGTTATATCGTAATGCTACATAACGTTATACATTGTATCGTCATGCAACATAACGTTATACGTTATATCGTACTGCTACATAACGTTATACGTTGTATGGTAATGCTACATAACGTTATACGTCATATCGTAATGCTACATAACGTTATACGTCATATCGTAATGCTACATAACGTTATACGTTATATCGTAATGCTACATAACGTTATACGCCATATCGTAATGCTACATAACGTTTTACGTTATAACGTATTACCATATAACGTTATAGATTATATCGTAATGCTACATAACGTTTTACGATATGTCGTACTGCTACATAACGTTATACGTAATATGGTAATGCTACATAACGTTATACGTCATATCGTAATGCTACATAACGTTATACGTTATATCGTAATGCTACATAACGTTATACGCTATATCGTAATGCTACATAACGTTATACGTTATATCGTAATGCTACATTACGTTATACGTTGTATCGTAATGCTACATAACGTTATACGTTATAACGTATTACCATATAACGTTATACATTACATCGTAATGCTACATAACGTTATACGTTATATCGTAATGCTACATAACGTTATACGTTATACCGTAATGCTACATAACGTTATACGTTATAACGTATTACCATATAACGTTATACGTTATATCGTAATACCACATAACGTTATACGTTATAACGTATTACCATATCACGTTATACGTTATATCGTAATGCTACATAACGTTATACGTTATATCGTAAAGCTACATATCGTTATACGCTATATCGTAATGCTACATAACGTTATACGTTATATCGTAATGCTACATAATGTTATACGTTATATCGTAATGCTACATAACGTTATACGTTATAACGTATTACCATATCACGTCATACGTTATATCGTAATGCTACATAACGTTATACGTTATAACGTATTGCCATATCACGTTATACGTTATATCGTAATGCTACATAACGTTATACGTTATATCGTAAAGCTACATAACGTTATACGCTATATCGTAATGCTACATAACGTTATACGTTATATCGTAATGCTACATAATGTTATACGTTATATGGTAATGCTACATAACGTTATACGTTATAACGTATTACCATATCACGTTATACGCTATATCGTAATGCTACATAACGTTATACGTTATATCGTAAAGCTACATAACGTTATACGCTATATCGTAATGCTACATAACGTTATACGTTATATCGTAATGCTACATAACGTTATACGTTATGTCGTACTGCTACATAACGTTATACTTAATATGGTAATGCTACATAACGTTATACGTTATAACGTATTACCATATAACGTTATACGTTACATCGTAATGCTACATAACGTTATACGTTATATCGTAATGCTACATAACGTTATACGTTATATCGTAATGCTACATAACGTTATACGTTATAACGTATTACCATATAACGTTATACGTTACATCGAAATGCTACATAACGTTATACGTCATATCGTAATGCTACATAACGTTATACGTTATATCGTAATGCTACATAACGTTATACGCTATATCGTAATGCTACATAACGTTATACGTTATATCGTAATGCTACATTACGTTATACGTTGTATCGTAATGCTACATAACGTTATACGTTATATCGTAATGCTACATAACGTTATACGTTCTAACGTAATACTACATAACGTTATACGTTATAACGTTATACTACATAACGTTATACGTTATAGCGTAATACTATATTACGATATACGTTATATCATGATGCTACATAACGTTATACGTTATTTCGTAATGCTACACAACGTTATACGCTATATAGTACTGCTACATAACGTTATTCGTTATATCGTAATGCTACATAACGTTATACGTTATATCGTAATGATACATAACGTTATACGTTATATCGTAATGCTACATAACGTTATACGTTATATCGTAATGCTACATAACGTTATACGTTATATCGTTATGCTACATATCGTTATACGTTATAACGTATTACCATATAACGTTATACGTTATATCGTAATGCTACATAACGTTATACGTTATATCATAATGCTACATAACGTTATACGTTATATCGTAATGCTACATAACGTTGTACATTGTATCGTAATGCAACATAACGTTATACGTTATATGGTAATGCTACATAACTTTATACGTTATAACGTATTACCATATAACGTTATACATTACATCGTAATGCTACATAACGTTATACGTTATCTCGTAATGCTACATAGCGTTATACGTTATATCGTAATGCTATATAACGTTATACGTTATATCGTAATGCTACATGACGTTATACGTTATATCGTAATGCTACATAACGTTATACGTTATATCGTAATGCTACATAACGTTATACGTTATATCGTTATGCTACATATCGTTATACGTTATAACGTACTGCTACATAACGTTATACGTCATATCGTAATGCTACATAACGTTATACGTTATATCGTAATGCTACATAACGTTATACGCCATATCGTAATGCTACATAACGTTTTACGTTATAACGTATTACCATATAACGTTATAGATTATATCGTAATGCTACATAACGTTTTACGTTATGTCGTACTGCTACATAACGTTATACGTAATATGGTAATGCTACATAACGTTATACGTCATATCGTAATGCTACATAACGTTATACGTTATATCGTAATGCTACATAACGTTATACGCTATATCGTAATGCTACATAACGTTATACGTTATATCGTAATGCTACATTACGTTATACGTTGTATCGTAATGCTACATAACGTTATACGTTATAACGTATTACCATATAACGTTATACATTACATCGTAATGCTACATAACGTTATACGTTATATCGTAATGCTACATAACTTTATACGTTATGTCGTACTGCTACATAACGTTATACGTAATATGGTAATGCTACATAACGTTATACGTTATAACGTATTACCATATAACGTTATACGTTACATCGTAATGCTACATAACGTTATACGTTATACCGTAATGCTACATAACGTTATACGTTATATCGTAATGCTACATAACGTTATACGTTATATCGTAATGCTACATAACGTTATACGTTATATCGTTATGCTACATATCGTTATACGTTATAACGTATTACCATATAACGTTATACGTTATATCGTAATGCTACATAACGTTATACGTTATATCATAATGCTACATAACGTTTTACGTTATATCGTAATGCTACATAACGTTATACATTGTATCGTCATGCAACATAACGTTATACGTTATATCGTACTGCTACATAACGTTATACGTCATATCGTAATGCTACATAACGTTATACGTTATATCGTAATGCTACATAACGTTATACGCCATATCGTAATGCTACATAACGTTTTACGTTATAACGTATTACCATATAACGTTATAGATTATATCGTAATGCTACATAACGTTTTACGTTATGTCGTACTGCTACATAACGTTATACGTAATATGGTAATGCTACATAACGTTATACGTCATATCGTAATGCTACATAACGTTATACGTTATATCGTAATGCTACATAACGTTATACGCTATATCGTAATGCTACATAACGTTATACGTTATATCGTAATGCTACATTACGTTATACGTTGTATCGTAATGCTACATAACGTTATACGTTATAACGTATTACCATATAACGTTATACATTACATCGTAATGCTACATAACGTTATACGTTATATCGTAATGCTACATAACGTTATACGTTATATCGTAATACTACATAACGTTATACGTTATACCGTAATGCTACATAACGTTATACGTTATAACGTATTACCATATAACGTTATACGTTATATCGTAATACCACATAACGTTATACGTTCTAACGTAATACCACATAACGTTATACGTTGTATCGACGTACCACTTAACGTTATACGTTATATCGTAATACCACATAACGTTATACGCTATACCGTAATACCACATAACTTTATACGTTATATCGTAATGTTACAAAACGTTATACGTTATAACGTATTACCCTATAGCGTAATATATTCCATCGTAATGCTACATAACGTTATACGTTATATCGTAATGCTACATAACGTTACACGTTATATCTTTCTGCTACATAACGTTATACGTTATATCGTAATGCTACATAACGTTATACGTTATATCTTTCTGCTACATAACGTTATACGTTATATCGTAATGCTACATAACGTTATACGATATAACGTAATACTACATAACGTTATATGTTATATCGTAATGCTACATAATGTTATACGATATATCGTAATGCTACATAACGTTATACGTTATAACGTATTACCATATCACGTTATACGTTTTATCGACGTACCACATAACTTTATACGTTATATCGTAATGTTACAAAACGTTATACGTTATATCGTATTACCCTATAGCGTAATATATTACATCGTAATGCTACATAACTTTATACGTTATATCGTAATGCTACATAACGTTATACGTTCCATCTTTCTGCTACATAACGTTATACGTTATATCGTAATGCTACATAACGTTATACGTTATATCTTTCTGCTACATAACGTTTTACGTTATATCGTAATGCTACATAACGTTATACGATATAACGTAATACTACATAACGTTATACGTTATATCTTTCTGCTACATAACGTTTTACGTTATATCGTAATGCTACATAACGTTATACGATATAACGTAATACTACATAACGTTATATGTTATATCGTACTGCTACATAACGTTATACGTTATATCGTAATGCTACATAACGTTATACGCTGTATCGTAATGCTACATAACGTTATATGTTATATCGTAATGCTACATAATGTTATACGTTATATCGTAAAGCTACATAACGTTATACGCTATATCGTAATGCTACATAACGTTATACGTTATGTCGTACTACTACATAACGTTATACGTTATATGGTAATGCTACATAACGTTATACGTTGTATCGTAATGCTACATAACGTTATATGTTATATTGTAATGCTACATAATGTTATACGCTATATCGTAATGCTACATAACGTTATACGTTATGTCGTACTACTACATAACGTTATACGTTATATGGTAATGCTACATAACGTTATACGTTATAACGTATTACCATATCACGTTATACGTTATATCGTAATGCTACATAACGTTATACGTTATATCGTAATGCTACATAACGTTATACGCTATATCGTAATGCTACATAACGTTATACGTTATATCGTAATGCTACATAATGTTATACGTTATATCGTAATGCTACATAACGTTATACGTTATAACGTATTACCATATCACGTTATACGTTATATCGTAATGCTACATAACGTTATACGTTATAACGTATTACCATATCACGTTATACGTTATATCGTAATGCTACATAACGTTATACGTTATATCGTAAAGCTACATAACGTTATACGCTATATCGTAATGCTACATAACGTTATACGTTATAACGTAATGCTACATAACGTTATAAGTTATATGGTAATGCTACATAGCGTTATACGTTATAATGTATTACCATATAACGTTATACATTATATCGTAATGCTACATAACGTTATACGTTATATCTTACTGCTACATAACGTTGTACGTTATATCATAATGCTGCATAACGTTATAAGTTATATGGTAATGCTACATAACGTTATACGTTATAATGTATTACCATATAACGTTATACATTATATCGTAATGCTACATAACGTTATACTCTATATCTTACTGCTATATAACGTTATACGTTATATCGTAATGCTACATAACGTTATACGTTGTATCGTAATGCTACATAATGTTATACGTTATAACGTATTACCATATAACGTTATACATTACATCGTAATGCTACATAACGTTATACGTTATAACGTATTACCATATAACGTTATACATTACATCGTATTGCTACATAACGTTATACGTTATATCGTAATGCTACATATCGTTATACGTTATATCGTAATGCTACATAACGTTATACGTTATATCGTAATGCTACATGACGTTATACGTTACATCGTAATGCTACATATCGTTATACGTTATATCATACTGCTACATAACGTTGTACGTTATATCATAATGCTACATAACGTTATACGTTATGTCGTACTGCTACATAACGTTATACGTAATATGGTAATTCTACATAACGTTATACGTTATAACGTATTACCATATAACGTTATACGTTACATCGTAATGCTACATAACGTAATACGTTATATCGTAATGCTACATAACGTTATACGTTATATCGTAATGGTACATAACGTTATACGTTATAACGTATTACCATATAACGTTATACGGTACATCGAAATGCTACTTAACGATATACGTCATATCGTAATGCTACATAACGTTATACGTTACATCGAAATGCTACATATCGTTATACGTCATATCGTAATGCTACATAACGTTATACGTTACATCGTAATGCTACATAACGTTATACGTTATATCGTAATGCTACATAACGTTATACGTTATAATGTAATGCTACATGACGTTATACGTTACATCGTAACGCTACATAACGTTATACGTTATATCTTACTGCTACATAACGTTGTACGTTATATCATAATGCTACATAACGTTATACGTTATATCGTAATGCTACATAACGTTATACGATGTATCGTAATGCTACATAACGTTATATGTTATATCGTAATGCTACATAACGTTATACGTTATAATGTAATGCTACATAACGTTATACGTTATAACGTAATACTACATAAAGTTATACGTTATAGCGTAATACTATATAACGTTACACGTTATATCATAATGCTACATAACGTTATACGTTATATCGTAATGCTACATAACGTTGTACGTTATAACGAATTACCATATAACGTTATACGTTACATCGTAATGCTACATAACGTTATACTCTATATCTTACTGCTATATAACGTTATACGTTATATCGTAATGCTACATATCGTTATACGCTATATCTTATTGCTATATCACGTTATACGTTATATCGTAATGCTACATAACGTTATACGTTGTATCGTAATGCCACATAACGTTATAAGTTATATGGTAATGCTACATACCGTTATACGTTATAATGTATTACCATATAACGTTATACATTATATCGTAATGCTACATAACGTTATACGTTATATCTTACTGCTACATAACGTTGTACGTTATATCATAATGCTACATAACGTTATACGTTATATCGTAATGCTACATAACGTTGTACGTTATAACGAATTACCATATAACGTTATACGTTACATCGTAATGCTACATAACGTTATACTCTATATCTTACTGCTATATAACGTTATGCGATATATCGTAATGCTACATAACGTTATACGTTGTATCGTAATGCTACATAATGTTATACGTTATAACGTACTACCATATAACGTTATACATTACATCGTAATGCTACATAACGTTATACGTTATATCGTAATGCTACATAACGTTATACTCTATATCTTACTGCTATATAACGTTATGCGATATATCGTAATGCTACATAACGTTATACGTTGTATCGTTATGCTACATAACGTTATACATTGTATCGTAATGCTACATAACGTTATACGTTATATCGTAATGCTACATATCGTTATACGTTATATCGTAATGCTACATAACGTTATACGTTGTATCGTTATGCTACATAACGTTATACATTGTATCGTAATGCTACATAACGTTATACGTTATATCGTAATGCTACATATCGTTATACGTTATATCGTAATGCTACATAACGTTATACGTTATATCGTAATGCTACATAACGTTATACGTTATATCGTTATGCTACATATCGTTATACGTTATAACGTATTACCATATAACGTTATACGTTATATCGTAATGCTACATAACGTTATACGTTATATCATAATGCTACATAACGTTTTACGTTATATCGTAATGCTACATAACGTTATACATTGTATCGTCATGCAACATAACGTTATACGTTATATCGTACTGCTACATAACGTTATACGTCATATCGTAATGCTACATAACGTTATACGTTATATCGTAATGCTACATAACGTTATACGCCATATCGTAATGCTACATAACGTTTTACGTTATAACGTATTACCATATAACGTTATAGATTATATCGTAATGCTACATAACGTTTTACGTTATGTCGTACTGCTACATAACGTTATACGTAATATGGTAATGCTACATAACGTTATACGTCATATCGTAATGCTACATAACGTTATACGTTATATCGTAATGCTACATAACGTTATACGCTATATCGTAATGCTACATAACGTTATACGTTATATCGTAATGCTACATTACGTTATACGTTGTATCGTAATGCTACATAACGTTATACGTTATAACGTATTACCATATAACGTTATACATTACATCGTAATGCTACAATAACGTTATACGTTATATCGTAATGCTACATAACGTTATACGTTATATCGTAATACTACATAACGTTATACGTTATACCGTAATGCTACATAACGTTATACGTTATAACGTATTACCATATAACGTTATACGTTATATCGTAATACCACATAACGTTATACGTTCTAACGTAATACCACATAACGTTATACGTTGTATCGACGTACCACTTAACGTTATACGTTATATCGTAATACCACATAACGTTATACGCTATACCGTAATACCACATAACTTTATACGTTATATCGTAATGTTACAAAACGTTATACGTTATAACGTATTACCCTATAGCGTAATATATTCCATCGTAATGCTACATAACGTTATACGTTATATCGTAATGCTACATAACGTTACACGTTATATCTTTCTGCTACATAACGTTATACGTTATATCGTAATGCTACATAACGTTATACGTTATATCTTTCTGCTACATAACGTTATACGTTATATCGTAATGCTACATAACGTTATACGATATAACGTAATACTACATAACGTTATATGTTATATCGTAATGCTACATAATGTTATACGATATATCGTAATGCTACATAACGTTATACGTTATAACGTATTACCATATCACGTTATACGTTTTATCGACGTACCACATAACTTTATACGTTATATCGTAATGTTACAAAACGTTATACGTTATATCGTATTACCCTATAGCGTAATATATTACATCGTAATGCTACATAACTTTATACGTTATATCGTAATGCTACATAACGTTATACGTTCCATCTTTCTGCTACATAACGTTATACGTTATATCGTAATGCTACATAACGTTATACGTTATATCTTTCTGCTACATAACGTTTTACGTTATATCGTAATGCTACATAACGTTATACGATATAACGTAATACTACATAACGTTATACGTTATATCTTTCTGCTACATAACGTTTTACGTTATATCGTAATGCTACATAACGTTATACGATATAACGTAATACTACATAACGTTATATGTTATATCGTACTGCTACATAACGTTATACGTTATATCGTAATGCTACATAACGTTATACGCTGTATCGTAATGCTACATAACGTTATATGTTATATCGTAATGCTACATAATGTTATACGTTATATCGTAAAGCTACATAACGTTATACGCTATATCGTAATGCTACATAACGTTATACGTTATGTCGTACTACTACATAACGTTATACGTTATATGGTAATGCTACATAACGTTATACGTTGTATCGTAATGCTACATAACGTTATATGTTATATTGTAATGCTACATAATGTTATACGCTATATCGTAATGCTACATAACGTTATACGTTATGTCGTACTACTACATAACGTTATACGTTATATGGTAATGCTACATAACGTTATACGTTATAACGTATTACCATATCACGTTATACGTTATATCGTAATGCTACATAACGTTATACGTTATATCGTAATGCTACATAACGTTATACGCTATATCGTAATGCTACATAACGTTATACGTTATATCGTAATGCTACATAATGTTATACGTTATATCGTAATGCTACATAACGTTATACGTTATAACGTATTACCATATCACGTTATACGTTATATCGTAATGCTACATAACGTTATACGTTATAACGTATTACCATATCACGTTATACGTTATATCGTAATGCTACATAACGTTATACGTTATATCGTAAAGCTACATAACGTTATACGCTATATCGTAATGCTACATAACGTTATACGTTATAACGTAATGCTACATAACGTTATAAGTTATATGGTAATGCTACATAGCGTTATACGTTATAATGTATTACCATATAACGTTATACATTATATCGTAATGCTACATAACGTTATACGTTATATCTTACTGCTACATAACGTTGTACGTTATATCATAATGCTGCATAACGTTATAAGTTATATGGTAATGCTACATAACGTTATACGTTATAATGTATTACCATATAACGTTATACATTATATCGTAATGCTACATAACGTTATACTCTATATCTTACTGCTATATAACGTTATACGTTATATCGTAATGCTACATAACGTTATACGTTGTATCGTAATGCTACATAATGTTATACGTTATAACGTATTACCATATAACGTTATACATTACATCGTAATGCTACATAACGTTATACGTTATAACGTATTACCATATAACGTTATACATTACATCGTATTGCTACATAACGTTATACGTTATATCGTAATGCTACATATCGTTATACGTTATATCGTAATGCTACATAACGTTATACGTTATATCGTAATGCTACATGACGTTATACGTTACATCGTAATGCTACATATCGTTATACGTTATATCATACTGCTACATAACGTTGTACGTTATATCATAATGCTACATAACGTTATACGTTATGTCGTACTGCTACATAACGTTATACGTAATATGGTAATTCTACATAACGTTATACGTTATAACGTATTACCATATAACGTTATACGTTACATCGTAATGCTACATAACGTAATACGTTATATCGTAATGCTACATAACGTTATACGTTATATCGTAATGGTACATAACGTTATACGTTATAACGTATTACCATATAACGTTATACGGTACATCGAAATGCTACTTAACGATATACGTCATATCGTAATGCTACATAACGTTATACGTTACATCGAAATGCTACATATCGTTATACGTCATATCGTAATGCTACATAACGTTATACGTTACATCGTAATGCTACATAACGTTATACGTTATATCGTAATGCTACATAACGTTATACGTTATAATGTAATGCTACATGACGTTATACGTTACATCGTACGCTACATAACGTTATACGTTATATCTTACTGCTACATAACGTTGTACGTTATATCATAATGCTACATAACGTTATACGTTATATCGTAATGCTACATAACGTTATACGATGTATCGTAATGCTACATAACGTTATATGTTATATCGTAATGCTACATAACGTTATACGTTATAAAGTTATGTAGCATTACGATATAACATATAACGTTATGTAGCATTACGATACATCGTATAACGTTATGTAGCATTACGATATAACGTATAACGTTATGTAGCATTATGATATAACGTACAACGTTATGTAGCAGTAAGATATAACGTATAACGTTATGTAGCGTTACGATGTAACGTATAACGTCATGTAGCATTACATTATAACGTATAACGTTATGTAGCATTACGATATAACGTATAACGTTATGTAGCATTACGATGTAACGTATAACGTTATGTAGCATTACGATATGACGTATAACGATATGTAGCATTTCGATGTAACGTATAACGTTATGTAGCATTACGATATGACGTATATCGTTAAGTAGCATTTCGATGTACCGTATAACGTTATATGGTAATACGTTATAACGTATAACGTTATGTACCATTACGATATAACGTATAACGTTATGTAGCATTACGATATAACGTATTACGTTATGTAGCATTACGATGTAACGTATAACGTTATATGGTAATACGTTATAACGTATAACGTTATGTAGAATTACCATATTACGTATAACGTTATGTAGCAGTACGACATAACGTATAACGTTATGTAGCATTATGATATAACGTACAACGTTATGTAGCAGTATGATATAACGTATAACGATATGTAGCATTACGATGTAACGTATAACGTCATGTAGCATTACGATATAACGTATAACGTTATGTAGCATTACGATATAACGTATAACGATATGTAGCATTACGATATAACGTATAACGTTATGTAGCAATACGATGTAATGTATAACGTTATATGGTAATACGTTATAACGTATAACGTTATGTAGCATTACGATGTAATGTATAACGTTATATGGTAATACGTTATAACGTATAACATTATGTAGCATTACGATACAACGTATAACGTTATGTAGCATTACGATATAACGTATAACGTTATATAGCAGTAAGATATAGAGTATAACGTTATGTAGCATTACGATATAATGTATAACGTTATATGGTAATACATTATAACGTAACGTTATGTAGCATTACCTTATAACTTATAACGTTATGCAGCATTATGATATAACGTACAACGTTATGTAGCAGTAAGATATAACGTATAACGTTATGTAGCATTACGATATAATGTATAACGTTATATGGTAATACATTATAACGTATAACGCTATGTAGCATTACCATATAACTTATAACGTTATGTAGCATTACGTTATAACGTATAACGTTATGTAGCATTACGATATAGCGTATAACGTTATGTAGCTTTTCGATATAACGTATAACGTTATGTAGCATTACGATATAACGTATAACGTGATATGGTAATACGTTATAACGTATAACGTTATGTAGCATTACGATATAACGTATAACGTGATATGGTAATACGTTATAACGTATAACGTTATGTAGCATTACGATATAACGTATAACATTATGTAGCATTACGATATAACGTATAACGTTATGTAGCATTACGATATAGCGTATAACGTTATGTAGCATTACGATATAACGTATAACGTTATGTAGCATTACGATATAACGTATAACGTGATATGGTAATACGTTATAACGTATAACGTTATGTAGCATTACCATATAACGTATAACGTTATGTAGTAGTACGACATAACGTATAACGTTATGTAGCATTACGATATAGCGTATAACATTATGTAGCATTACAATATAACATATAACGTTATGTAGCATTACGATACAACGTATAACGTTATGTAGCATTACCATATAACGTATAACGTTATGTAGTAGTACGACATAACGTATAACGTTATGTAGCATTACGATATAGCGTATAACGTTATGTAGCTTTACGATATAACGTATAACATTATGTAGCATTACGATATAACATATAACGTTATGTAGCATTACGATACAGCGTATAACGTTATGTAGCATTACGATATAACGTATAACGTTATGTAGCAGTACGTTATAACATATAACGTTATGTAGTATTACGTTATATCGTATAACGTTATGTAGCATTACGATATAACGTAAAACGTTATGTAGCAGAAAGATATAAACGTATAACGTTATGTAGTATTACGTTATATCGTATAACGTTATGTAGCATTACGATATAACGTAAAACGTTATGTAGCAGAAAGATATAACGTATAACGTTATGTAGCATTACGATATAACGTATAACGTTATGTAGCAGAAAGATGGAACGTATAACGTTATGTAGCATTACGATATAACGTATAAAGTTATGTAGCATTACGATGTAATATATTACGCTATAGGGTAATACGATATAACGTATAACGTTTTGTAACATTACGATATAACGTATAAAGTTATGTGGTACGTCGATAAAACGTATAACGTGATATGGTAATACGTTATAACGTTATAACGTTATGTAGCATTACGATATATCGTATAACATTATGTAGCATTACGATATAACATATAACGTTATGTAGTATTACGTTATATCGTATAACGTTATGTAGCATTACGATATAACGTATAACGTTATGTAGCAGAAAGATATAACGTATAACGTTATGTAGCATTACGATATAACGTATAACGTTATGTAGCAGAAAGATATAACGTGTAACGTTATGTAGCATTACGATATAACGTATAACGTTATGTAGCATTACGATGGAATATATTACGCTATAGGGTAATACGTTATAACGTATAACGTTTTGTAACATTACGATATAACGTATAAAGTTATGTGGTATTACGGTATAGCGTATAACGTTATGTGGTATTACGATATAACGTATAACGTTAAGTGGTACGTCGATACAACGTATAACGTTATGTGGTATTACGTTAGAACGTATAACGTTATGTGGTATTACGATATAACGTATAACGTTATATGGTAATACGTTATAACGTATAACGTTATGTAGCATTACGGTATAACGTATAACGTTATGTAGTATTACGATATAACGTATAACGTTATGTAGCATTACGATATAACGTATAACGTTATGTAGCATTACGATGTAATGTATAACGTTATATGGTAATACGTTATAACGTATAACGTTATGTAGCATTACGATACAACGTATAACGTAATGTAGCATTACGATATAACGTATAACGTTATGTAGCATTACGATATAGCGTATAACGTTATGTAGCATTACGATATAACGTATAACGTTATGTAGCATTACGATATGACGTATAACGTTATGTAGCATTACCATATTACGTATAACGTTATGTAGCAGTACGACATAACGTAAAACGTTATGTAGCATTACGATATAATCTATAACGTTATATGGTAATACGTTATAACGTAAAACGTTATGTAGCATTACGATATGGCGTATAACGTTATGTAGCATTACGATATAACGTATAACGTTATGTAGCATTACGATATGACGTATAACGTTATGTAGCAGTACGTTATAACGTATAACGTTATGTTGCATGACGATACAATGTATAACGTTATGTAGCATTACGATATAACGTAAAACGTTATGTAGCATTATGATATAACGTATAACGTTATGTAGCATTACGATATAACGTATAACGTTATATGGTAATACGTTATAACGTATAACGATATGTAGCATAACGATATAACGTATAACGTTATGTAGCATTACGATATAACGTATAACGTTATGTAGCATTACGATATAACGTATAACGATATGTAGCATTACGATATAACGTATAACGTTATGTAGCATTACGATACAATGTATAACGTTATGTAGCATAACGATACAAACGTATAACGTTATGTAGCATTACGATATAACGTATAACGATATGTAGCATTACGATATAACGTATAACGTTATGTAGCATTACGATACAATGTATAACGTTATGTAGCATAACGATACAACGTATAACGTTATGTAGCATTACGATATATCGCATAACGTTATATAGCAGTAAGATATAGAGTATAACGTTATGTAGCATTACGATATAACGTATAACGTTATGTAGCATTACGATGTAATGTATAACGTTATATGGTAGTACGTTATAACGTATAACATTATGTAGCATTACGATACAAACGTATAACGTTATGTAGCATTACGATATATCGCATAACGTTATATAGCAGTAAGATATAGAGTATAACGTTATGTAGCATTACGATGTAACGTATAACGTTATATGGTAATTCGTTATAACGTAACAACGTTATGTAGCATTACGATATAACGTATAACGTTATGTAGCATTATGATATAACGTACAACGTTATGTAGCAGTAAGATATAACGTATAACGTTATGTAGCATTACGATATAATGTATAACGTTATATGGTAATACATTATAACGTATAACGGTATGTAGCATTACCATATAACTTATAACGTTATGTGGCATTACGATACAACGTATAACGTTATGTAGCATTACGATATAACGTATAACGTGATATAGCAATAAGATATAGCGTATAACGATATGTAGCATTACGATATATAACGTATAACGTTATATAGCAGTAAGATATAGAGTATAACGTTATGTAGCATTACGATGTAACGTATAACGTTATATGGTAATTCGTTATAACGTACAAACGTTATGTAGCATTACGATATAACGTATAACGTTATGTAGCATTATGATATAACGTGTAACGTTATATAGTATTACGCTATAACGTATAACTTTATGTAGTATTACGTTATAACGTATAACGTTATGTAGCATTACATTATAACGTATAACGTTATGTAGCATTACGATATAACATATAACGTTATGTAGCATTACGATACATCGTATAACGTTATGTAGCATTACGATATAACGTATAACGTTATGTAGCATTATGATATAACGTACAACGTTATGTAGCAGTAAGATATAACGTATAACGTTATGTAGCGTTACGATGTAACGTATAACGTCATGTAGCATTACATTATAACGTATAACGTTATGTAGCATTACGATATAACGTATAACGTTATGTAGCATTACGATGTAACGTATAACGTTATGTAGCATTACGATATGACGTATAACGATATGTAGCATTTCGATGTAACGTATAACGTTATGTAGCATTACGATATGACGTATATCGTTAAGTAGCATTTCGATGTACCGTATAACGTTATATGGTAATACGTTATAACGTATAACGTTATGTACCATTACGATATAACGTATAACGTTATGTAGCATTACGATATAACGTATTACGTTATGTAGCATTACGATGTAACGTATAACGTTATATGGTAATACGTTATAACGTATAACGTTATGTAGAATTACCATATTACGTATAACGTTATGTAGCAGTACGACATAACGTATAACGTTATGTAGCATTATGATATAACGTACAACGTTATGTAGCAGTATGATATAACGTATAACGATATGTAGCATTACGATGTAACGTATAACGTCATGTAGCATTACGATATAACGTATAACGTTATGTAGCATTACGATATAACGTATAACGATATGTAGCATTACGATATAACGTATAACGTTATGTAGCAATACGATGTAATGTATAACGTTATATGGTAATACGTTATAACGTATAACGTTATGTAGCATTACGATGTAATGTATAACGTTATATGGTAATACGTTATAACGTATAACATTATGTAGCATTACGATACAACGTATAACGTTATGTAGCATTACGATATAACGTATAACGTTATATAGCAGTAAGATATAGAGTATAACGTTATGTAGCATTACGATATAATGTATAACGTTATATGGTAATACATTATAACGTATAACGTTATGTAGCATTACCATATAACTTATAACGTTATGCAGCATTATGATATAACGTACAACGTTATGTAGCAGTAAGATATAACGTATAACGTTATGTAGCATTACGATATAATGTATAACGTTATATGGTAATACATTATAACGTATAACGCTATGTAGCATTACCATATAACTTATAACGTTATGTAGCATTACGTTATAACGTATAACGTTATGTAGCATTACGATATAGCGTATAACGTTATGTAGCTTTACGATATAACGTATAACGTTATGTAGCATTACGATATAACGTATAACGTGATATGGTAATACGTTATAACGTATAACGTTATGTAGCATTACGATATAACGTATAACGTGATATGGTAATACGTTATAACGTATAACGTTATGTAGCAATTACGATATAACGTATAACATTATGTAGCATTACGATATAACGTATAACGTTATGTAGCATTACGATATAGCGTATAACGTTATGTAGCATTACGATATAACGTATAACGTTATGTAGCATTACGATATAACGTATAACGTGATATGGTAATACGTTATAACGTATAACGTTATGTAGCATTACCATATAACGTATAACGTTATGTAGTAGTACGACATAACGTATAACGTTATGTAGCATTACGATATAGCGTATAACATTATGTAGCATTACAATATAACATATAACGTTATGTAGCATTACGATACAACGTATAACGTTATGTAGCATTACCATATAACGTATAACGTTATGTAGTAGTACGACATAACGTATAACGTTATGTAGCATTACGATATAGCGTATAACGTTATGTAGCTTTACGATATAACGTATAACATTATGTAGCATTACGATATAACATATAACGTTATGTAGCATTACGATACAGCGTATAACGTTATGTAGCATTACGATATAACGTATAACGTTATGTAGCAGTACGATATAACATATAACGTTATGTAGTATTACGTTATATCGTATAACGTTATGTAGCATTACGATATAACGTAAACGTTATGTAGCAGAAAGATATAACGTATAACGTTATGTAGTATTACGTTATATCGTATAACGTTATGTAGCATTACGATATAACGTAAAACGTTATGTAGCAGAAAGATATAACGTATAACGTTATGTAGCATTACGATATAACGTATAACGTTATGTAGCAGAAAGATGGAACGTATAACGTTATGTAGCATTACGATATAACGTATAAAGTTATGTAGCATTACGATGTAATATATTACGCTATAGGGTAATACGATATAACGTATAACGTTTTGTAACATTACGATATAACGTATAAAGTTATGTGGTACGTCGATAAAACGTATAACGTGATATGGTAATACGTTATAACGTATAACGTTATGTAGCATTACGATATATCGTATAACATTATGTAGCATTACGATATAACATATAACGTTATGTAGTATTACGTTATATCGTATAACGTTATGTAGCATTACGATATAACGTATAACGTTATGTAGCAGAAAGATATAACGTATAACGTTATGTAGCATTACGATATAACGTATAACGTTATGTAGCAGAAAGATATAACGTGTAACGTTATGTAGCATTACGATATAACGTATAACGTTATGTAGCATTACGATGGAATATATTACGCTATAGGGTAATACGTTATAACGTATAACGTTTTGTAACATTACGATATAACGTATAAAGTTATGTGGTATTACGGTATAGCGTATAACGTTATGTGGTATTACGATATAACGTATAACGTTAAGTGGTACGTCGATACAACGTATAAACGTTATGTGGTATTACGTTAGAACGTATAACGTTATGTGGTATTACGATATAACGTATAACGTTATATGGTAATACGTTTATAACGTATAACGTTATGTAGCATTACGGTATAACGTATAACGTTATGTAGTATTACGATATAACGTATAACGTTATGTAGCATTACGATATAACGTATAACGTTATGTAGCATTACGATGTAATGTATAACGTTATATGGTAATACGTTATAACGTATAACGTTATGTAGCATTACGATACAAACGTATAACGTAATGTAGCATTACGATATAACGTATAACGTTATGTAGCATTACGATATAGCGTATAACGTTATGTAGCATTACGATATAACGTATAACGTTATGTAGCATTACGATATGACGTATAACGTTATGTAGCATTACCATATTACGTATAACGTTATGTAGCAGTACGACATAACGTAAAACGTTATGTAGCATTACGATATAATCTATAACGTTATATGGTAATACGTTATAACGTAAAACGTTATGTAGCATTACGATATGGCGTATAACGTTATGTAGCATTACGATATAACGTATAACGTTATGTAGCATTACGATATGACGTATAACGTTATGTAGCAGTACGATATAACGTATAACGTTATGTTGCATGACGATACAATGTATAACGTTATGTAGCATTACGATATAACGTAAAACGTTATGTAGCATTATGATATAACGTATAACGTTATGTAGCATTACGATATAACGTATAACGTTATATGGTAATACGTTATAACGTATAACGATATGTAGCATAACGATATAACGTATAACGTTATGTAGCATTACGATATAACGTATAACGTTATGTAGCATTACGATATAACGTATAACGTTATGTAGCATTACGGTATAACGTATAACGTTATGTAGCATTACGATGTAACGTATAACGTTATATGGTAATACGTTATAACGTATAACGTTATGTAGCATTACCCATATTACGTATAACGTTATGTAGCAGTACGACATAACGTATAAAGTTATGTAGCATTACGATATAACGTATAACGTTATGTAGCATTACGATGTAATGTATAACGTTATATGGTAATACGTTATAACGTATAACGTTATGTAGCATTACGATACAACGTATAACGTAATGTAGCATTACGATATAACGTATAACGTTATGTAGCATTACGATATAGCGTATAACGTTATGTAGCATTACGATATAACGTATAACGTTATGTAGCATTACGATATGACGTATAACGTTATGTAGCATTACCATATTACGTATAACGTTATGTAGCAGTACGACATAACGTAAAACGTTATGTAGCATTACGATATAATCTATAACGTTATATGGTAATACGTTATAACGTAAAACGTTATGTAGCATTACGATATGGCGTATAACGTTATGTAGCATTACGATATAACGTATAACGTTATGTAGCATTACGATATGACGTATAACGTTATGTAGCAGTACGTTATAACGTATAACGATATGTAGCATAACGATATAACGTATAACGTTATGTAGCATTACGATATAACGTATAACGTTATGTAGCATTACGATATAACGTATAACGTCATGTAGCATTACGATATAACGTATAACGTTATATAGCATTACGATATAACGTATAACGCTATGTAGCATTACGAGATAACGTATAACGTTATGTAGCATTACGATGTAATGTATAACGTTATATGGTAATACGTTATAACGTATAAAGTTATGTAGCATTACCATATAACGTATAACGTTATGTTGCATTACGATACAATGTACAACGTTATGTAGCATTACGATATAACGTATAACGTTATGTAGCATTATGATATAACGTATAACGTTATGTAGCATTACGATATAACGTATAACGTTATATGGTAATACGTTATAACGTTATAACGATATGTAGCATAACGATATAACGTATAACGTTATGTAGCATTACGATATAACGTATAACGTTATGTAGCATTACGATATAACGTATAACGTTATGTATCATTACGATATAACGTATAACGTTATGTAGCATTACGATATAACGAATAACGTTATGTAGCAGTACTATATAGCGTATAACGTTGTGTAGCATTACGAAATAACGTATAACGTTATGTAGCATCATGATATAACGTATATCGTAATATAGTATTACGCTATAACGTATAACGTTATGTAGTATAACGTTATAACGTATAACGTTATGTAGTATTACGTTAGAACGTATAACGTTATGTAGCATTACGATATAACGTATAACGTTATGTAGCATTACGATACAACGTATAACGTAATGTAGCATTACGATATAACGTATAACGTTATGTAGCATTACGATATAGCGTATAACGTTATGTAGCATTACGATATAACGTATAACGTTATGTAGCATTACGATATGACGTATAACGTTATGTAGCATTTCGATGTAACGTATAACGTTATATGGTAATACGTTATAACGTATAACGTTATGTAGCATTACGATATAACGTATAACGTTATGTAGCATTACGATATAACGTATAACGTTATGTAGCATTACGATGTAACGTATAACGTTATATGGTAATACGTTATAACGTATAACGTTATGTAGCATTACCATATTAAGTATAACGTTATGTAGCAGTACGACATAACGTATAACGTTATGTAGCATTACGATATAACGTATAACGTTATGTAGCATTACGATATAGCGTATAACGTTATGTAGCTTTACGATATAACGTATAACGTTATGTAGCATTACGATATAGCGTATAACGTGATATGGTAATACGTTATAACGTATAACGTTATGTAGCATTACCATATAACGTATAACATTATGTAGCATTACGATATAACGTATAACGTTATGTAGCATTACGATATAGCGTATAACGTTATGTAGCTTTACGATATAACGTATAACGTTATGTAGCATTACGATATAACGTATAACGTGATATGGCAATACGTTATAACGTATAACGTTATGTAGCATTACGATATAACGTATGACGTGATATGGTAATACGTTATAACGTATAACGTTATGTAGCATTACGATATAACGTATAACATTATGTAGCATTACGATATAACGTATAACGTTATGTAGCATTACGATATAGCGTATAACGATATGTAGCTTTACGATATAACGTATAACGTTATGTAGCATTACGATATAACGTATAACGTGATATGGTAATACGTTATAACGTATAACGTTATGTGGTATTACGATATAACGTATAACGTTATATGGTAATACGTTATAACGTATAACGTTATGTAGCATTACGGTATAACGTATAACGTTATGTAGCATTACGATATAACGTATAACGTTATGTAGCATTACGATGTAATGTATAACGTTATATGGTAATACGTTATAACGTATAACGTTATGTAGCATTACGATACAACGTATAACGTAATGTAGCATTACAATCTGATAGAGTGTGT